>JANHZU010006138.1:285541-296921 GCA_032468055.1 Acrochordus granulatus | reverse complement strand
AAATGTTGCAACTCACCTTTTTGGGATATTGTGACCTCCCCAAGAAATTATGACGATATATTTCCCTGGAGTTACTGGGTAGTATTCAAATGCATATACTCCATCCATGAATTCCTTTTGTTTTACAAGTTCTTCCAAGCCTTCTAAAAAAATTATTAATTCAGCATTAGCCTAATAACTCTACCCTAGATTCTCTAGTTGTAGGTGATTGTATGATTAAAAGTCAATTGCCAAGAATGAAATCATTTTTTCTTCTCATCCAGAAACTGTTGCAAAGAGGAGAAACTACCTCTAATCATGCAATAAAGATAGCATAAACATTTCCAGAATAATATGATGAGTGAAAGTGTTGCATTACCATGCTAAATTCATTTCCCTATATTATTCCTTAGTCTGCAACATTATCCATGTCATATGTGAAAACAAGAAAAGCTTAAGCTTTGTCAGATCTCATGACCACAAATATTTGGGGAATGCCTACTTGATTTAGTTTTCTTGAGAGAGTCTAAATATTCTAAAGTTTGTTGACACAAGCCTATTGTCTTTAATACTGCACAGTTGGCAACATTTTCTAGCCAATGCTCAAGCAGCGTTGTATAAACATTACACCTCATTTTGTCAAAGGCTCCCCAAAATCCATACTAATTTGTATGAAATTGAGATGGAAATCCACTTGTTTGATTTGGAGGCCAGAAATCTAGCATCCCTTTCAAGCCAGGCTATCTTCCCAGAATTAAAGAGATGGCTGTCATATACATGAGCTTCCAAATCTGACGTATTTTTGTTAAGATGAAGTGGGGAGGGCAAATCATGCTATCTCTATTTGAGGACTCTACTTTGTGGTTTTCCATTCCAATTTTCCAGGAATATATAAAGTGTAATGTTCTGAGTTTCTACTGTAAATTTTACTTATTTTTGTCATCATTGTATAGTCAAAGAAAAGAATGACTGCTGTGAAAATGTGACATTAAAGTGTATGTAAACTACTTCAAGATTACATCTTTCACATACCAAAAAAGAATTGGTATCAGGAGCAAAAGACCAGGTCCACAAGTAAAGGTTCAAACTAATTTATTTATTGCTAATTCCTATACACAAGAATCTTCTCAACTCACGGTCAGCACCTTGTTGACGCTAGATAAGATTCAACAGTAATCAGGGAAGGTTGCTATGCTGCAGTTCTAGGCTAATCCCTCTTTTCACCTCTCCCCTTGGCTCTACCATCTCTTCTCCTTTAGTTGGTTACATATAACAAGTCAGGACTTTTATGCAATTCTCTTCTGTTAATGTTCCTGTCTGAAATAAACCTTGCAGGTTATCAACTTTTCCATAAGATATATCTTTCAAAAATTTGACTCCATCAAAAATTGATTTATGTAATGTGATTTGGTCGATATACATGGAATCACAGAGAATGTATCTTCTCTTGGTTGGAGAATTGAACTTTGGCTGAAAGTCTGTTCTTCTCATTTTGCACATCAGGTTTACTGGGGAGTTGTTGTTTTTTCAGGCTAGGTTTTCATACAAATTTATTCTTGTCATCAAATCAGAATTTTCCTGCATAGAATTTTGGCCAAAAGCCTCATCAAATATATGATTACATATCAAAGATTACAAAGATTACAAGGGATTATGCGGTTCAAGTCTATATGAACAAGTAAACAATATAAGCGAATTAGTGTTTTCATGCTTCTATCCAAATATTAAATAAATACCTCTGTGTAAAATGGAGCTCTATTTCACTTCTAGAGTCCTCTTGAGAAGCAAAGTCAACATGCAGATTGGGCTTGTTTGCAAAAGACTCATATCAATGTCCAAAGCAATGCAAAAAAATGCTCAGCACTTACTTGGTCCTTTTATTGCCACATGGATATCTCCACTCCCTGCGGCTTTAGTATCAACCTTGAAGTCTGCAGTTTCTCTGATCCTAACTCCTTTGGGTTGGAGGCCCCTACCACTGGCACGGCAGGCATTTGGATTGCAGGCTACAAGCAAATTGCAGACAGACATGAATGCAGTCTTTGATTCCTAAAGATATTTAGTTTAACCAAGGCAGGCTGGAACAGCTTTTCTCAGCTTCCTTTAAGATGGATAAGACTTTACATGAAATGCAAAATTTGAATGCCATTTTTAGTTTTCAGAAGAATGACTGTTCTTGGTTAAAGTCTTTACTGTGTAGACATGCAGATATATTGCATATTAATAAGCCTTTTGTCAATTGTTGTTGTAGAACAACTATGGATTTGGGAACAATAAAATATAATCAAATATTTTTATTTCCAAAGCTCCAAACTTAGAAGACATGAAGCTTGTTAGCTTAAACAAATTTTCAAAATTAATTTCAAGTGTTTTGAGGAGGAGAGGAAGAAGAGGAGAAAGAAAGAACAAGTTAGTAAGATAGTTCCATACAAACACTGCATCTTGAATTTTGAGATGGCTTATTGTGCTGATTTTGCTATTGACCATATATATCATGCAGAAGAACAAGCAATCACTGTAGATATATGATCTTAATAATGGGAATCAAGCAAGTGAAATTAACCAATTAATCTAAAAAAGCCCATCACAGAGACGTGCTTGAAACAGGAAATATAATGAGGTGAGAAAGAAACATGCACATGCTCTTCAAGTATTACTAGATATAGTAGAACAATTAACAGACAGAAACTTTAGAGGAGATAGAAGACAGCTTAGAAAAGATCAAGCCTTTTGGGACAGTGAGCACATTTAAAATGTTGAGGCCATCAGACAGGTTTCTTACAAAGCACTTCTTTGGGGAAGGCCTGCCTGGTAAATATGGATGCATAATTAGTCACAAAGCTCCTATATTTCAGAAGATAAACAAATTAGTTTATTCCCTGTATACTCTTTCCTGATCCCAAGATGTTCTCTGGTACTCCAAAAGTATTCTCTGGTAGGTATGTGCACTTTTAAACATAGAACATTGCTGGTGCTATCAACCATTTTTATTTCTTGCAAGAATTCCTTAAAAAGTCACTGCTAAGAGTTGACTCATTGCTTGCAGAACATGCCAACTTCCCCTTTATTTGTATTTTTATTTAAACAATTAAAAAAACAGGAGACAAAGAATTTGGCAGGCATTATATTGCTTCTCCTTGACTTAAATGAAGAACCTGCTAATCAGCATTTGTCAAACCATGATACTGCAGCTCTTCTAAACATACTCCAGGTATCTTGCAATGGTTCAGTTCAGCACATATCTTTCTGCAATCAGCCACTGTTTCTTTGAAGGTGTTAGTGTTTACTCTACAGCAACTGCTCTGTCCATGCATGTGAAACAGTTCACTTTTCCTAAACATTTTTCTATGTTCATTAGCTATATTTTGCTTGTCTGCTCATTCTAGCAGAACAGAGATATGAATAAAAAGCTAAACTTCAAGTCCAATTTTCCAAATTCCTACTATCACATCTCCTGCAACCAAGTTGGCTGTTTGAGGTAAGGCATTCTAACATCTTGCAAGATTGCTTGCAGATACTGAGAAATTGACTGCAAAATTTCTGAACCATTTCTTTAAATTGCAAACTTGTAGAATAAATCTCTAGGGAGAAAAAAGGCAACACATACATGGTCACCCTGAACACATCTTACCGACAAAGCTTGCCCAACTAGGAAGTCAATAGCAGTGAAGTCCAACATCCCACAAATTGAGAGTGGCTCAGAAGTAAGCAGAGGTCTGAAAGCACAGGAGTAGGCAAGGATGGAATAGAAAGCTAATATCAGTTCAGAAAGGGAGAAAAAGAGTTATGATACAAAAATAAAAAAAATAGTTGGTTTAAGAAATATAGCAAGAAGATACTCTACTGCAGAAGTGCAAGAAAGAAAAACATGACCATTTAGAATGGCAGACCAATTACTTTTAGTTAGTATTTGAGAATTCAGAATTTAATCTTTTAGGGTTTTCAGTGATGAATTTAATCACTTTTCACCAAGACAGAACACTGATAAATTTAAAAAATGACTTTGCATTTCTATTTTTTTTAAAAATTCTGTATTTATATCAATGATAATACGCAAATAATAATAAGTCCATTGCCAAAATGTACCTTCACCAACAAGTATCCCCCAAGGACTTTTTGGAACATGCTCTCCAGCAAATACTACTTTTACAGTGTGAGGACCAGCTTGAAGAGGCTTATAAACACAGCGATGAACCTGATTCCCTTTGTCTTCTACTATAACCTCAGCAATGTTTGTTCCTTGAGGATCTTCAACTTCTACCCCTATATCACCAACACCAGCACCTAGAAGAAGGAAAAGATACGCTCAAAATATAGCTTCCATACTTAGCCTTTTCAGAATGGCTAAAGGCCAATATGTAATAGAGACAAAGGAAATGCATAGCATAATAAAACTGGATATTAATGAGGAGGAGAAACACTATACAGGATTAAGAAGATCTTAATATGATGCAATTTTGCCATCAGAGATATCTGACTTTGATTGAAGCCATAAAATTGGGAAATTTAAATTGGAAGAGTTGAAAAAGTCTTCCAGAACCCTCATTTCTGAAACAAAAAGCTAGGATTTAAAAAAAAATAAAACCCTAGATTTTTTTTAACTAGGTACTCCTAACATCATTTATGCTAAAAAGAGTTTAGGCAATGTTTCTTCTGCAACACAGCTTAACAAGACATGTATTCTCCTTAGGACATCTTTGATCCCTTTAGTGAAGTAAAGATACTACAAATTAAGCTTCCAGGCAAAGTTCATCAACAACAAAACCCCACACCTAGCTACTTCATCACCTAGCAGTCTGTAGAGCAGCAGTCAAGTCAACAATGACTGATAAAATTTGAAAGGAAAATGGCTACCCATAATAGAAAAATAAATTGTAAAATGGCAGAATTAGCAGAAATGGCAAAACTGACCTGCTGGTCAGGTAAAAAATAATAATTTTATAAAAGACTGAAATCCTTTTATGGATGTATTGCTGAAAATAAAAACAAAAAATAAAATTATCTGCTATTTCTCACCTGTGATTTTCTGGTGGAAGATTTCTGAAAACAAAGATTTAATATAAAGTACTGTAGAATGCAGAACCCATGACTTCTACAGCCCTGGCTATCTTCTCCAGGTCCCCTTCAAATGTTCTGCCAAACTATAGTTTTCAAAGTGACTAAATTAAATAGTGATTAGCCTTATTAACTTTAAGGTGTGTGGTGGCCTAGTGGTTAAGATGCTAGGCTTGTCAGGCAGAAGGTTGGCAGCCCGAGTTCAAGACCCAGGTGCCGCGTTATAGAGTGAGTCATTCGCCCTAGCTGTTCGAAAGTGTGTAAAAATGCAAGTACAGTAGATAAATAGGTACCACCTCTGGTGGGAAAGTAACAGCGTCCGTGCACCTCGGCATATAGTCATGCTGGCCATATGACCATAAAGTGTCTTCAGACAATGCTGCTCCCTCAGCTGTGAATCGGAGACGAGCACAAGAATCTTAATTCTATTATCTTCAAATGTGCAACGTGAAGGGTTCAAAATTCAAGCAATTTCAGCTTACTACAGCTTACTACTTAGAGAATGTTGCATTATGTATAGTAAAAACAATTTGTTTAGCCGATCTTACCTGCTGTGTAAATGTCAAAGTAAGTAGGCTTATTAGCTATATTTCCTGTTATTTCCAAGCCTGGACCTTTGGCTATTACTTTAGTGGCATCTCCTTGGGCTTTATCAACATTTACTTCAAATGGACTCTTTGAAATATGCTGGCCAGCAAATAAAACTGTAACCTAAAATATTAAAAAAGAGTATTCATATTAAATGTAAGAGACTACTGCAACGCATTTTGCAACTGATGCAAAATGTGACAACTAATCTCTGGACAGTGAAAGTTGCCGTGGTCATACAGCATTCAAATATCTCCACAACTGTCTCTTTCCAGAATAAGGTCATACAGACTGCATATCTTGAGAAGCCCTGCTTAAGGTCCCCACTGTTCAAGAGGAAGTAGACAGTGTTTTGCTGTTGAGGCCTCTCCTCTTGGAAGAGCATCCCCGCTGAGGTTTGAATGATGCCCGTTCTCCTGTCTTTCAGAAAGATAATGAGAACTGTGTCCCTGGAGGGTGATTATTGATAGTAGAAAAGTCACCACTGTGAGGAAAATAACTGTTTAAATTATCAACGTGGTGCTTTGGAGTCACACAGAGATGTTGCTGGAGCCTCCCTTAACTCACATGTGTATTTTCTTGGGATCACATAGCTGCAAAGCAATCCTGAGCAAAGATCAATTAATCTTCAAAGATCAAGTAACAGATACAGTGTGCACCTATGCCACCTCCAAAACAGATTTTTGAGTATGGCTCTGAAGCACTGCAAATCCCTAAGTAAAACCTATATTAAGATTGCTACAATGGCATGACCATGACTTACAATGTTTTTTGCCCAAAATTGGCATTTACTTCCAATTTCCGGCAAAAAATGCCCATTGTGGACAATGGATATTTGGACCAAATTTCAGGAACCCCAAAAGTACAACATAAAGTTCTCCATGAAATGTCTTCATGAATGATAACTACTGCTGCAGCCACCCTACTCTGAAGGTATTACAACCCCACATTTACAAAAGCTCTTCTCAGTTCAGTCCTAGTTCTCCTCTCCATACAAAGTCTTCGAATTGCCTTACCTTGTGAAGACCTGTAACTTTTGGCAAGTACTGAACAGCAAATGTCTTGTTCTTGTCATTGTCAGGCATCACTTTAGCCTAAAAAAGAACATTAGCCAATATTTTCTTTTAAGAATTTACAATCATTTCCCAGCAGCTAAGCATGAAACAGCAGCTTTGGGGAAAATGGTCCTCCATAAAAAAAGTTTGCCTCACTGTATCTCTTTCATGCCAAACAAACACCAGCAGAAATTCTCTGAATGAAACGGAGCCCAGTCCTCCATTAGAGCAACATTACAGAGGATGGTCATGAAATATCCACTCTTCCTAGTTAAGGAACCTTCTAGTACGTTTTTGTAATGTAACAGCTATTGGAAAATATACTTGTTGGATTTATACTCCACATTTCCATGAAAATGCTACTCAGAGCAACTAATAAAAGTAACAGAATTACTGCAAAATCAAACATGCAAGTCAAACTATTTGAAATTTAAATCTACCAATAAAGAGTGTATAACTTAATTCACCTTAGCAACCAAATCAAAAGTTTATCTAAATAAATATGATTTTAGAAGATATCAAAAAAAGCTAGCCCTCCCATGTTAAATCCTAAATGGCTTAGGACACGCCTTAAAAAGAACCCTTTTCCATTATGAACATGTCTGGAGATTAAAATCAATAGCTGAAGATGTCCCTATAGTTTGTCGAGGTACATGGAAAAGGCTGTGCTGTGCTGTATCACTCACAAGATATCAAGGACAGTCATTTGGCCTTCAGTTTCTCTGCCTTTAGATAAAAGCCAAAATGCATTTTTGCTATCATTTTAATTTTCTCATTTTTTGCATCTCCCTTTCTTTTTGATATATTGTACTGTGTTTACAGATATTTATATTGTTTATTGCAGAATATATGTATTACATAATATATAATAGTTACAGATATTTATTGTGTACAGATGTGAAATGCTGAAAAGATAAAGCATCTGTCTTCCAACAAATGTGTTCAGTGTGGACTATGACCACCATAAATACAGCAACCAAGATCAGATAATTTAATGCCACTGTCATACCAATTGCCATCTATGCCAGTGAGACCTGGAAATGTAAACAATTATCTATAAGATCAATGTCTTCCAACAACATTGTCTCAGAAGGATTCTTCATATCTCATATCTGGACCATGTCACAAACGAGGAAATTCTACAAAGAAGTAATTCCCAAAGACTCTCTGAGATAGTGACAGAATGAAGAATGTGCTTTGCTGGACACATGCTCACTATGAGTGAGCAATGCCCAGCAAAGACCGCAATCAATTGGATACCACCAAAGAAAACCTGGCACCAAACATTTCAGGAAGACCTGAAAAAGATCAGCTTTGAATGGAAGGATGCAGCAGAGACTGTGGCTTCGAACTGAGAAGACCACTTGTAGTCCAATGGATTTGGCACATGGTGTGATGATGATGATGACTCTTTTTAACTGCTCTAAGTGTTAGCTGTTAAAAACTGAATAAATAAATGGCTTTGTGCCTGAATTTTTAAACTGGAGATACCGAGGCACAAATCCATTTCTTATGTATGAACTGTATTTGTCAAATTATGGCCCTATGAAATTCATTCTAAATGAAAATACTCATTCAAGAACATCTTCTTCCAATTATGAGAGAATAACCCTAATTAATTGTCCATTTAGCCAAGATTTCCCAATATGCACACCTCTTCTCTGTTTCCTTCTGGATCTTCTACAAAAACCATTACTTCACCTTGACCAGCACTGATAGTATCAACAGTGAAGTTGGCAGGTTGCCTAACCATATTTCCATGAGGTTCAATTCCTGTAAAGAAACAGAGAACCATGCTCAGAAAGTATAAAAGTATTCATTTACTAAATCTTGATATTCTTTCAGATTCAACCTTGAATTAAGTTATCATAACTAACCACCACTGGCAGACAAATTTATGGATGTGATTTAGTTTCATCCAAGATAATAGCCAGCAGTCTCATAAACCTGGCTTTGGAATGTTCCTTTATTCCTGAATAAATTAATGAATCCACATTTAATATTTTCTTCTCCCTCATACAGTATATCTATGAGTTTTATAAAAACAAGAATTATACACCCTTCATGTAGAACCCTTTAGTGTCCATAAAATACTAAGGATAGAGCATAACTAGAACAAGAATAGCTGCTGAAAATATTAATATAATTTGAAGTTGACTTGCTCCTAACACCCACAGACTCTGATAGTTTTGTTCCTGAGAGTGCAGGCATGTTTCCAGTATCTTGAAATTATTCTATCCACAAGAAGCAGTGAGAGCTTTATCCACTATTATTTCCATTGTTTTAAGGATTTAAATGATAGTCAAAAAACACATGCCAAAAGATGAGTTGACGGAAAGCTGAATCAGTCCAGGAGATGCCCTAGATTTAAAAAAGTCCTGCAAATTTACTTATAATAAAACCAGTTTCTTATATTTACTTTCTTAGAACTGTGCCTGTGTATGCACGTATTTTTTAAAAAAAAGCTTTCCGTGAGGTGATGTAATCTTGCTTCAAGTAATATTTATGACTTAACAGTCTCCATGCTTTCATCTACTTTTTCCAGCTAGTTACGTCTACCTGACAATGATGGAATAAAAAGGCTTAGGTCTAGGGACTTAAACAATAAACTGCTTAGGAATGTGGCCTAAAGAAATATTACAGATACAAAAAATAATAGCCTTGCTGAACTGGTTCTCATAGGGTTGGAGTGGTTTTTGGACAATTTCCATGTTTCTGATTGTTAGCAATGAACACAGTGGAATGTGTTTGTTTGGCTGCATAGCAAGAATCAACTAGCTTTTCCATCAGAATTATAAATGTACAAAAGTGTAGTCTATTTATTAAATTTATTGTAGCTGCCCAACTCCAATGGATTCTGGACAGTATAAGAAACAAAGAAAAATCCATAAAAAAGATAAAACCTAAAACTACACAGAAAGCACAGAGTAATATGATCTAAAAAAGACACAAATCAAACAACCCCTGCAGACAACAGTACACTAACCCCAGACTGGGGACCCAAGCCAGATGCCTTAGGACCTTACCTTTACCATATGCTCTTGCCTTCTTTGGATTAAGCTTTGGTTTCAAAGGAGCACCTGGTTTCAGCTTTGCTTTGGGGAACTGTGACAAGTAGGTCATCACAGAGTGCTCATCCACATCAGGATGTATGATTTCTTCAGGAGTGATGACCTAGAAAACCATTAAAGGACAGTGCTAAGTGTGCCTTCATCTTCCTTGCTGACCTTCCTGCCCTTTAACTATTTACCAAAGTTTGAAACTATGATTAATTAAAAGCATTTGTAACAGCAAATGCCTTTTCAGAAATGTATATAAAGTTCTAATCTACCTGTACAATGATACTATTATTGTCACTCAAAACTAAGGAAGTTTTAGCATTATACATTTTTCATAACTCTTTGAGGAAGTTAAGTGCAATTTTCTGCTGGATACAACAGATGTTAAGTCACTGGATAGTCGTATCACTCCCAGAAAAAAAAATATAGAAACCCCATGATCTAAAATGCACATAAAAACATATGGGGCCTTTAACCTACTGGACAAGTTGTGTCCCAGGATGAGATGAGCCTGCAGATATCTTCTCCACCTTTTTCTTGACCCTCTCAGTATACAGGTTTTTCATAGAGGGAAGGTTAGTTGCAATTATTCTTTCTGCAATCTTAATTGTATGTTAGAGTCTGTACCTGTCCTGTATGGTTGCTGCACCAAACCAGACAGTTGTTGGTGTACAAAAGACAGACTCAATTATTCTTTTGTAGAACTGCATCAGCAGATCTTGAGGCAGGTTGAAGTTTTGAGCTGACATAGGAAGTACATCCTCTGATGTGCCTTCTTAATATGATGTTAGCTCTTCATTTTATGTCTTGGGAGATTACAGAGCCTAGAAATTTGAAGCACTGTTAGTTATTGTGTTGCTGAGAATGGTGAGGGGGGATAAAATACAGTAGTTCTCTTTCTAAAATCCACTGTTATTTCTACAGTTTTGAGTGTATTCAGCTCTAAGTTGATTTGACTGCACCATAGGGCCAGCTGTTCAACTTCCCATCTGTACACAGACTCATCATCATCTTTAATGAGTCTAATGATTGTTGTGTCATATGCAAACTTCAAAATTTTGACATAAGAGTCACTAGAGGTACAGTCATTGGTGTAAAGGGAGAAAAGTAGCAGATTGACCACACATCTTTGAGGAGCATCAGTGCTGATTCTCCAAGCACTGGATGTAATTTTCCCTAGCCTCACCTGTTGCTTTCTATCTGTCAGAAAGCTGGTTATCTACTTACAGATATGGGCAGGTACAATGACCTGGGTCAGTTTGTAGTAAACGACTTCTGGGATGATGGTGTTAAATGCTGAGCTAAAGTCCATAAAAAGGACCTATGTATGTGTCCTTGGGCAGTCCAGATGTTGCAGGATATAATGCAATGACATATTGACATCCTCTGCTGACCTGTTTGCTTGATAGGCAAACTGCAGAGGATCAAGCAGCAGATCTGTGATGATTTTCAGATGGGTCAGCACTAGTTTTTCAAAGGTTTTCATGACTACTGATGTTAATGAGACACGCCTGTAGTAATTTAATTTGCTGATAGAGGCTTTCTTAGGAATGGGGATGATGGTAGAACGTTTAAAGCATGAAGGGACATAGCACAGCTCTAATGAACTACTGAAGATTCTTGCAAAGATGGGGGCCAATTGTG
>JANHZU010006138.1:267007-280457 GCA_032468055.1 Acrochordus granulatus | reverse complement strand
GCAACAGATATATGGAGAGTAGGAGAAATCTAGAATAAGTAAATTATATTAATTTAAATTTCAGCTGATATGACAGCTCTGGATGGCTTAGTCCAATTCTCAGAGACTCCTTAAGTAAATCCCTGCAGTTTTCTTGGCTAGGTATTTCAGAAGTGATTTGCCATTACCTCCTTCCTAGGGCTGAGGGAAAGTGACTGGCGCAAGTCACAGATGGCTTCGTGCCCAAGGTGGAAATAGGTCTCATGGTCTCCTAGTTTCTAGCCTGCTGCCTTAACCACACCAAATTGCCTCTCCAATGTCCATTAGCCACATCTATAATAGGCTGCTTCACTGTTAGTGAAATAGAAAGCAAGTATATTAAGTGTTCCTAAATGACATTTTGGTGGCCAGTTGGATTTGGAAAGTCAACTAACTCACAATTAACCTTGCATGCATGATACAATTACTCTTGTTAGATAATAAGTACTCTTAAAGTGCAGTAACAACAACAAATTTAGAAACTAAATTTTGAATGAATGCAGAACTAAAATCTGGCCACTATAGTTAATAGGATTTGAGCAGTGCTTCAGAAGGCATATGAGCACAAATGCACCACCTGACTTGATTCACTATGCCAATTACGTATGCTTTCCCGGATTGTTCAGATGCGATATATGCATAATCCCAAAAACAGACACAATTGCTTTAATGAGTCATACACTGAAATTGCACTCCATTGCTATCCAAAACACTTCTAAATCAAATCCAAAGTATTCCACAGCTCTTATAATTAAATATCTTATGGAGCAACTTACAATGAACAAACACTGCAAAAATTACAGGAAAGATGTCCACAGGTATTTGGTTATCCAAACAACTTCTTTTTTGGGAATCACGCAACAGCAAACAACAAGGTTTCTTTGTCTTAATTTGAAGTGCCATATGTTTGGTTTAAAAAGCTGCCACCGGGTGCCCATGCACATGTTAAAGAAGTTTTTTCCTTTCAAATCAAACATACTGCACAATCTCACTAAACCTTCAACTGATCCAGATGCTACCACCTGTAGGCTTTATTTTCTAGGTGAGCTTAAGAGCTAAACCTTTACAATGCAGACAGGTTGCAGCTAAGTGTTCAGTAATAACACTCCTTCCATTTCAGGCAATAATTTTAATGTTAACAGCTTTCATTTGTTGCCTAGTCAATTAAGAGTGTAATTTGCACCCAGACACTGTCATTATTAACTGTAAACTTAAATTAGGCAATTGAACTACCAATTCCAAGTTATTAAGACCTAAAGCCTAAGGTAGCAATGTTTATCCATATTGCAATATTTAACAGTAGATGCAAAAGTACACTTACAGGGTAGGCATTTATCTCCAGGAGGTAAAAACCCCCTTATGCCTGCATCTTGGACTTTAAAATAGTATTGTAAAAACTTAAACATGCCAGATTACAAAAGCAACTGCTCAACAGCCAAAACATACTTTTAAAGTACACAGATTGTGACAATTTCCACCCCTAAACTGAACTTGCACAACACTGCGATCCTTCTGGAATTCTATAATTTAATGAACTGTTGCAAAATGAAAGAATTCATGTCACATTAGAAAAAATGGCCAAGAAGAGGAGGAAAAATGGTGTGCCAAACCATTCAGAGACATTTTAGCATAAGAGAAGCTCAGTGTATGGTTTGTTCAGACCTCAATATTTCTTTAAACACAGAGGCATTTTTTTAACAGAAATTAATAAAATATTAGATAGTAAACAATTTGTTTTACTTCCTTACATAATGTTTAGCAACACTTTATCAGAGCAGATTGCATAGAAATGGTACAGGAAAAATTACAATATTACAGTTATATATTTGCAAGAATTACAGTAAAATATTATTAAACATTGTAATAGATTTCTTTGGTCAAAGCAAACAAAGGCAAGAAAACTTTCAGAAATCAAAAGACACATTTTCCTTTCACAACCCCAGATAGTGATTATATTAATATGTTACAGGGAAGGGGGGGTGGAATTTCCATTCCTTTGATATTGGTTTGATTGGTCCCACCCACCATTAAGCCAACCTCATGAAACAGAAATCCACCTATTTTGGGAGATTTATTTTTAAGTGAATATTTTTGCTGTGACAAATCAACAATAGGATGGTAGGTAGGAGGAGACAAGTCTTGGGGCTAGAAATATAAGCTAACTGTTCCCTGCTCTCTGTTTAGAAGCATGAACTATGGACAATGCCCTAGCTTAATGAGCTAAATATGATATATGAGCCAGTGGGCTAGCATATATCACTTGTGGGCTCCATGCAGCACACCAAAACAGCCTTATGTGACCTATTTTGAAAAAATAAATTCACACTCTCAGGAAAGGTCAGCCACTGCCACTATCCCACAAAACATAGGCTAAGTGTACCTCCAACACTGCTGCTGTTTCACAAGCCACCAAATGCGTGATGGTGTGTTGGGTACTTCTCTACAGCTTACAACAATTTTTAATTTATCATGTGGCCCTTTCCTCTCTACAAGTTGTGCAAGCCTGGTCTACTAGTTAACGTGCTGCATTAGAATCTGAGAGACCAGGAACTGTAGTCTGCTTTAGCACAAAAGCCAGCTGGCTGGCTTGGGATTAGTCACCCTCAACCCTAGGAAGAAGAAGACTCGAGCAAGCCACTTCTGAAAAATTCCCAAGAAAACTGTACAGACTTGTCTCTAGTCATCAGGAGTCAGAGTTGGCTCTATGGACCACAACAATGATGGGTACGAGAAGAGCTAAGATACGATGATTTACTTTCAGGATTCCAAACACAACACACATGTGCCTATTGAACCCACCTTGGCATCTGATCCACTCCTTTGTCCTTCTGTTTATTCTCTGCAATTCTACATGTTGCAAAGCACCAGCCTAAAGCTTACATTTTATTTCCAAGCTTACATTTTATTTTTATTTCAAAGCTTACATTTCCAAGCTTTCTTACAAAACAGATAATGAGGGGTAGAGGGTTTTAGCCCAGTGTTTTATTTAGAAGTGGGTACATTACAGAAGGAAACCAAAGATAAGAATGGTTAGCGGGGAACACTGTGCAAAAATAAACTATAGGGAGTAGCAAACACTATACCAATAAGTTAAAAAACAGCTATTTATCAAGGCAAGCTTTACATGGGAACGATTCTATAAAAAGACAAGCCCTTGCCCAGCATTTTTTTTTTTTGCAAGGCTGCTCATAACACATTCACAAAATTCCAAATGCGCCAATCAGCTCCAAACGGTTGGGAATATCTCATTTACTTGGAACGTTTTTCAAGATGTTTCTTCACTCATTAGGCAATTGAGAGTAACATTTAAATAAAACAGTGGTTATTAAAAAAAATGAATAAACTAAAATAAAATCTGAAGCTGAAACATCAGGTATTACTGATCACAAGGGCCTTCATTTTAGCATATTACCCAATAAATGGCAAATGCAACAAGGAACCCACTACATTTTTGGGGTTCATAGTACAAATGCGGAGTCATCTAGAACACTGTTCTATCTGGTGTTTTTTCTTATTGCTGCAATTAGTGAATGACTTCAAATATATTTGTTTCCTTCTCTTGCTTCCTTCAGTTTCAAAAGTATGGAGCTGTATGTTACAGTTGTATGTTCCAATATAACTTTGGATATTATCCAAGGTTTGTAAACTGGGACACTTTTGATAATAGCAATATTTTGTCCAGCTCCTAACCATGAGTTGTAGTCTCACTGAATGGTCTTCTCAATTAAAACCACTGAGTTCTCAATGAGAATCATGAGTACTACCATAAGTTGCAGAACTTTACAGGTTTCATTTGATTAATCAATATTGAGACTCAGCAAACATATACATAGATACTTATATTTGACAATTAGTTGTATCCTAAAGACCAAAGTTAAATATTTACCAAGGAAAAAGTCCCTTGCAGAAAGGCTATTCAGGCTGATTCCTGGCATCTGCAATTCCAATAGCTCTTTTACAAATGATATGTATGAAAGTTCCTTATTATACTGGAATGCAATCCGCATTCAAAATCCCTGTCAAAGATGAGATAAGCTCATATTTCAATTGTTACACCACTGGAAATAAAGCTCACATCCCTGCTTAGTCACAGTAGTATAGATTGGGATCCTCACAACAAGAAAACAGGCTTGATGCTTTTTTTGAACTTTGTCCTGCTTCAAAACAAGGAATTTGCAGACAATCAGCGGAAACATGATAAACTGCCATTGTCAGTTCCCTTAGCAACTAGAACACAGAGAAGGGCTGTGTTTTTTACTGACATGAACAAGCCAGAACTAGAGCATCACCAAGGGAAGGACAAAGTAAGCAGACTTGCCAGTTCTAAAGAACCAAGTGGCATTATTTGTTTATTTTTGTGCTTTTGACTCAGACTTGACCCTTGGTGACCACCTAGAGAAGTCCACGTTGTTTTCTTGATTTCTGAAAATAGTTTGCACTTGTCTTCTGCCTAGGGATGGGAGAAAGAGTCTGGACCAAAATAATTCAAACGAGATGGGATTAGAACTCATGGTCTTATGATTTCTAGTCCAGTGCCTTTAACCAATACACAACTGATACTCTTTCAGTGCTCAATATTGCTAAAAAATCTGTACAATGCTCATATTTAATCTATTATAGACCTGAAGATATGGTGTTAATTAGGATGTAGATTTAAGCTTACAGTATTTTCCCCCATTTAATTTGTATTATTTTTCAACATTATTTCTTTATCATGAGTGGGAGGATCAAATCCACATTGTGCAGATTTTTCATGAAGGCTGTTTACTTAATCATCTTGTTGTCTATTTTAGGTTGAGATAATGCATTAATCTCTTACAGATATCTACCAATTTGTTTATGAAATTTACATCAAGATATTATACTATTTTGACTGACTTTATGCAAGCCACAGTAACAGAGATGGAGAACCTAAGATCCGTCATATGTTTCTGTAATAGAACTTCCAGATAGCTGGAGTGAATGGAAGTTGCAGGTCAGCAATATCTGGGAATTCATAGGATCCTCAACCTTCTAACGTAGCTTTCAAACTGTTTAATCATTTGCCAATATTGGATTAGCTCAAGGATTAAATTGACTTTCTTTTTGAGTAATTGCCTCTGAGACATTACAAGGGTTCAGGAAACCGAGTGTCCTCCTCACTTTTTTGCTACCTTCTGCAATCTAAATTAGCACAGTATTTTCCTGTAATCACAATGAGAGTCCTGTGTAACTCCCCGGGTACTACGTATTATTTATCAACCATTTTTAGTTTATTCAGTGGGACAGAAAGAGGAGATCAGGGTACTGTAAGTTGTATATCACTACAATATTTCATTCAAAAGAAAGCTGTAAAAATCCTAATGAAGGATGTAGCTGGTTTTGCCAAGAAGCAAATGCAAGGGATCTGGACAATGCAAAATTCAGGAATACAACACTCCCCTCTTCATCACTGACATTCTGTAGGTTTGAAGCGTTGCCTTCTCGCATTACAGTTGCTAAGTATGTATCTGCGGTTGTGGATTACATGCTTCATCCTTGAAACGATCAACATTAAGGCATGCTTTTCATTGTGCTGCTTTTTCAAACACAGTAATCCTTTCAGAAACCAAGTAGAAATTACTGGATGTTTTAAAGGACAGAGAAGATTTTGTTACCCATCACAGTGTATGTTCACTAAATATTCTGTTAAAATCATTATCTTCCATAGGGGAAAATAAATCATGAACTGAAAGTGAAAGGGTTGCTTTATCTTTTATGAAAAAATTGAAATGAAGAAAACATCAATCAAGACCATCCATAAGCATCAAGTAAAAACTGCTCATGCTCCAAAAATATGAACAGATAATCCTCATTTAACAAGTGGTTCATTAGAGACAGTCAAAGTTACAGGGGACCTCCCCAAAAGTACTTACAACTCGGTTCTTGAGTTCTGATAGCTGTGCTCCTCCCCACAATCATTTTGGGCACTTGGCAACTGGCTCACATTTAAAGCAGCTTGCAGCACCTTGTAGTCTTTGACAGTTTCCTGAGTTTACTTCCATTTTCCAGCAAAACATGCTGGAAGTATAATGGGTTCACTTAACAAACATATGATTCACTTAACAACTGCAGTGAGTCGCTTAACCACAGCAAATAAGATCGTAAAATCGGGTGCCAAAAATAACTGTATGAAACAATACAGATCTTCTCGCGTTACTCTAGAGCAGGCATGTACAATATGCCAAACAGCTGTTCAGGGTGCCAGGTATTCATCTGCTACCTGTAATGATTTTTAATTTATCAATGTGGCCCTTTCTCCTCTAAAAGCCATGCAGGCCTAATCTACAATCACAGGCTAGGCCCCATGCTCATGTCTAACAAGCAGTATGGTATCTGTTCTGTTGCTGCCTATAAATTACCTTACAATACACATACAGGTCCAAAGGATATCCTCACAATCAGAGGTATTCTGTGAAATAAAAAGAATACTTCCAGTGTAAATGGCCTATTCTATCCATGAAGATGAATGACTCTGAAACCAACTTATGTGATGTCATTTTAAGCTATGGTATAATATTACAAAAATGACCTATCAAACATATATTTAGCTTGTACCAGATGGAATAAAAAGGAAGCATCTGGAACCAATTGTTTTTGTTTTTCAATCACGTTGACTAAACCTGGCAGATACTAATTCAGCTTCATGAGCTATGCTTGAAACTGATTCAATTCAAACAAACCATTAATTAATGGAGTTAATTAAGAACAAAAGTGGAAGCTTCCAAACCCTTCACGGCTATGACATAACGACAGAAAATAAGAATAAGCATAATACCTCAAAACTTTACTATGACACTCCAGGCCTCATAAGAGTTTAAGAATAGCAGCCTTTATGTCTACAAGTAACAAATGGAGAGGAGTTTCCAAATTATTGCGCGTGAATTACCTAACACCAGAATAAGCAAAATTCTGCAACAGAGAAAAATAACCAATGTACTGAACCTACTGGCAATGTTCAATTGAACTTTCAGCAAGCAATCTAAAGGTCCCTTAAATAATTTACCTCTAAAACATGCTTACATGATGAAGAGTTTGTTTATACAACTGAAATCTAAAACAAGTTCTGAACATAGGAAAAGCTGCCACAATCTTTTCTGGACCAAAGCCAATTTTAATCTAATTCTGTAATAAATTTTCAAGTGATCAAGCTAGCAGATGCATGACTCTGCATGGTGAAATTTGTCTTTTAAAGAGGTGGAGACAGATACTGTGGTCAAGTAATGCAAGGAGACAAATGTCAGTTGCCTCATCATGGGTGCAGTATATCTACAACTATTTTGCAAAACAGGGAACATTTGCCTGCTAGAAATACACTGCAGAAGTTCAAACTGACAAGCATTTATCATCATCAGAGATATTTGCAAATTTAGGGATAAAGCCTATATACCCTTTAACTATCAAAAACTATGGCATATCTTTAAACTACAGCTATTACTATTCTAGTTTTTGGTTATTAATAATTATAGAATTCAAAACCAAAAGCAGCTATTTCAGAAACAATGGACTTTGTCATTATTTGGAAATTAAATCTGAATTAAAGTATCTATTGTTTCCTCCTGAAGTCCATAAAACTGAGGTTTTATTGTACTAGGAGCTTTCAATTCCCAGCCTAGCTCTGAAACATAACTGGGAATCTACTTTGGACACATAGTATTAACTGATCATCATAAAAATAGACTTGTGACCATAAATTATTTTGTCGAAACTCATCATTCTGTTAGAGGGACTGCCAACTCATGCCACAAGATCACAGCAGGAGCAACAGGACGAATGTGCTAGCTCTGGCAAAGACAGGGCTACATGTTTGCGCCAACTGGTTGAGACAGATTCACAGCAAGATTATTCAGATCAGGGAGTAGTCGTGTAACAGAACCTAAAAATGTTTTCTTTTCTAACAAAACTTTGCTATAGTCATCCTATAGAATGTTTGCTTCAAAGTATTATTAGCACAGAAGTTTTAGCTTTCCAAGTCTTTCCTGCATCCGTAAAGTGCTTCAACACGTTTTTGGATAAATGACATCATTGACAAACATGTTATACTGACAATTAAGTCCCAGGAGTGCAGGCCTTCTCATATACTTCACAAAGCACATTCCTTATAAGTGAGGTCATCTTTTCTTCCCCATATATGTGAGGAAAAAAACAGAAGCTGGAGATGAGATCAGTTCGCTTTATTTCAGCCTTGACTGAAATGATGTCTTCAGAACATCTGAAAATTGATGCAAGTGTTCCAGTAAGATTTTCTTGGCAGCTATTCTTGCCTATACATGCAAATATGTAGCCACTTGCTCAAAATTGCTATTCATTTCAAATCAGGCCATTTTAAGTGCTTAGGGATCTTTAATTCTCACCAGGTTTGAGGGGACTCTGGGCAAGATGCCCAGAGGCATTCACTACACAAACAACCACCTTTTAAAAAGATTGCCACATCTACTGTTCATTCAGCATGTTCAACACAGAACTGTGAAACCAAGATGAGAAGTTCATCTCCATGACTATAAAAATTAAAAGAAAAAGGTGTTTTAGGATTCTGAGCTTGTACTCAAACAAGTCCAACCCAAACAGCATCACTGTTTCTCATGATTGGTGCAATTATTTTTAACTCAGAACTTAAGTCCAAGATACTGAAGCACGTAATATGCCTCCTGCTCCCTGTCATGGTGCCTGCCCTTTGAAGTACCATCCTGCCAGAGATCTGTATGGCTCTCACCCTGATGATACTCCAAACGTCCTGAGGACCTGGCTGTGCTACCAGGCCTGTGGCTACCCTAGTGTCAAACCTCAATTCCTGTACTTGAATATTGTTCTTTTTGTTCAGTTTTATGGTGCTTTTCCTACTTTAATTGCAAATAATTTTAAGTTGGGCAGCTTCTACATTTAAAGAATTTTTTAAAAAATTGAATACATCATCACCCTACCCTAGAATTCATCTGAAATATTTATTCATTCAAGCAAAGTAATCCAGGATTTCATGCCACCACTTTTTAGTGTTCTTGTAAGTAGAATGCAATGGAAGTACAGTATATAGACCGTAGAACAGTCCCCTGATTCTACAGTTCACAAGTGGAACCTCTAAAGAAGAACTTCCCAATTGTCAACTGCATCTGCACAATACTGATGAACTACCCAATCTAAACTTACCATAGGGCAATGCTAGAAAAAATATAATCCATCTGTAAGTCTGTATGATCAGCTTTTGTTTGTTTCCACTAAATATCTTTGCTAGTTATACATTGTTTTCTGTAGAAGGCAGACAGTCTCTCAGTTTGATATTTCAGAAGTGGCAGGACAAGGCAGACTAAGCAGAAAATGCTGGTTCTGTGGGCTTTGCAGCCATGACATCAACTATAATTCAATTCCTATCCATCTATTGCAAGTAAATGTTTTAGTATGAGTAAGGACTTTCCAAGAGGACAAGAATAGTGCTGCTTCAAAGTAAGGCTGGAAGGAGCTTTTCCAAGATCATGCTCTCAATTTCATCCATCTGAAACAACAGACCTTTACTGAAGCACACAGTTATCTTTAAAACATGTTTGGTTCAGAGTCTGTGGACAATGTTAAAACACAAAAATCAGCTTGAAACCAGCTGCTGCCTTCTCATTTCCCCAGAAAATGCTTTCTCATTTTTCTCATGTTAAAACATATGGTCTGGACAGATACATTTTGGGATGCATAGTTTATATGCAGCAATCATAATTCCATGCCAGAAGCAGAAAATGAGGACCCAATAAAAAGTATTTTTCTAGTTAAACTGGTTGGATGCATTAACTTTTGTGTCTATCTGGCAATATTTTCAACTGCTGTTTCTCTTATCCAAAGAGAAGTAGGAACTGCCCAGTTGATATTTCCTGAACTGGAACTCATTACAACTTGCTTGATTCAGGCACAATGTAATATTTAAATTCCAGCACCTTTCTTCAACTGCTCTTTAAAGTGAACTTTTTAGAGTTCAATGAAAGAGTACATTAGTACCCATTATTTTTATGAAAATGTAGGAAACTCACTTTTAGTGCCTGCCAAAATGTGGTAATTCAATTTTCAGGTGACAGCCTGGTTAAAAACAAACCAGACGGCTGATCTTATGCAAACATCTTCAGAGACCAGCCCCTTTTTTGCTAGACTTCATTCATGTCTCATCACTGCGTGTACAGCAGGTTATCATCAGAGCAATTCATCCCAAGAGACAGAGGAAGACTTAGGTGCAGCAAAACACTTCTAAGACAAAAAGAAAGTTGCCATGACTAAACCTCCAGACAACTAACTCCACCTGGATGACTGAGAAATCTTCTTCCACATAATGCAGAACAAACCACTGTTTAAAACACAGTTGCCAGAGATGGAGAGAAACACTGGGTAAAAATTCAGAGAAGAATTGGGGTTTGGAAACCAAGTTCGATGAAGAAAAGTTAAAGGAACTAGGCATATTTAGCATATAAAAAAGACAATGAGGGAGTCTTTAAATTCCTGAAGAGCTTCACTATGGAAGAGGGAGTAGATTTATTCTTGAACCAGAACAAATGGGCTAAAAGTACAAGGAGGCGCTTTCTAATTTTACAAACTTTTTGCCAGCTGCACAGGCTGCTACAAGACCTGTGAATCTCCTTCACTAGAGTCCTTTAAACAAGGATGAGCAATTGACAGATATCTTCTTTGCTTCCTCGATTACTGCTTCAGGTGTCAAGGGAGATAGAGTCAGAGATGATCCAGTAAATGGATCTCTCCCAATATCTAATTATTCTATGATTAAGGGGAGCACCAAGTAGCTGAGGAAGCAAAATGAGGAGCTATTCCTGAATATATACAAAAAACTTAAGATACTGAAACCAGGGAAAAGATATCCTGAATAAGTGAGGTGGATTTAGAAATAGTTATGCTTCCTGTACTCCACCTTCCTTAGTGGCTTATGCTATACACCCTTCCTCTGATTCTCATTCAAAAAGATAGTGTGTTTTATTTCAATTTGCATCCATAAAGATCTCTGTCCTCATTATTCCAAAATATTTTAATACTCATTTACAATAACCTATCTTAGCTCATGTAGCACTAGGAAACACATCTTAATAAAAAGGTCTAGAAGGTTCCAGGTCATAACTAAAATCCTTATACTGGGTATAGATCAAGATACTTCTATGCAGCTGCCACCAACAGAAGCATGTACAGATAAGTAAAGCTATTCAGATATGGTTCAGCCAAGTATCTTCTGCACAGCACACGCCAAGCATTGAAGTGAGAGTGGATAGGTTTCAAAGCCAAAACCAACACACTGGAAGTAATCAAAACTGATTACTGTTTGGGGAAATCCTTGACTGCAATGTATACTTTGATTCACTTTTTCCATTTGAAACCATCCACAGTCACAACATGAACAAAACTGGCAAAAGGAAATCCCATTCATGTAAGAATGCATAATTTAGCCAGATTTTATCACAAAGAACAGAGTTTTGAAAAAAGAAAAACCCTGAAAATCCTAAATTCATGGAAAACATTTTAGAGTTTACAATCTGTTACACCATTTAAAATGTGGTGCCATGAGATACTTCCTCAAATTAAGTTATTTTAAAACATCTTATTCATGATTACACTAGAAACTTGGAACATGTAATTCCCAAAAATAATTTTAAATCCCCTAAGCAAAATCATAAATGATGGTTCACTTGTATTACTCATATTTTGCCACACATAAGCCATGGACTAAAGAAACAAGGAATCTTGATGCCTACTTCAAAATAAGATTAGATTATCAACATTGCTAAGGCAAAAGCAGCATCAGATTTAACTGTAATCTTTCTCCAACCTTCCTACCAATACTACATTACAGGCCTTGATATTTTGCATATTATGACATAACCATCCTGTTTTTCAGCTGCCTTATCACCTAGTACTAGAGGAAATCCAGATGTTTCCCTTAACAGCTGGCAACCTTGACATATAACTGAAGAACAAGAGCTATTCATCTATTTTTTATATTTAGTAGCATAAGAAAAATGCTTTAAAGACTGGACTCCAAAGCATAATTCATATAAACCAATGTTCTGCCAAGTAAAGTTTAATTATGGTAGTTAAACCATTTCTTTGCACCGTTATAGTATAAATAGTTAAATAGTTATTATAAATTTAACTATATTCTAAATAGTTAAACTATTTCTTTTCACCGGCTGTCTTTGAAGGATACTGTAACCAACAAAAACTTGAAGAGTTAAATAGATTCAGGTGGAGATCTGGTATAAATAACATTGAATTTTGAATCCCTCTTTTCCAAGTATATCATGGTATTTCATCTGACTAAGAAGCTACAGGGGGATTCCAAAACTTGGATCTACATTAGCATTGAGTATTTTGAATTATGTCAAAGTAACCATTATACTAAGAAGCAATAAGGGAGCTACAGTACTGAAGATAAGAGCCTATTAGATTTAAATCGTGTCTTTCGTCCAGGAGCTCAAGACAATGTGCCTAGCACTCCTGCATATAATTTCAGCAATTCATCCATATAAACAAGAAAAAAACTTTTTTAAAAGTTAGTTTTCTCATACTGATAAATGAGATTACTCATTAGAATACCTGGGATGGTCAGGCTTACACTGCTAGTTTCGAGCAGATAAGAATGTTGGCAAAAAGCCCAGTTAACTTGCTTGATCTTGGTGGTTAATATTTGTTCATTCCTTTGAAGTATTCCCATAGCAGAGTATAAAATGAGTTTGAAACATTCTCTGTCTGGGTGGTCTCTACCTTTGCATGTTTCGCTAAAATAAATATTCTTTCAAATAAATCAGTTAAATTTTGGCTATGTAAACCCCACCACAGTTGTCAGCAATATAACCCAGGCGATGGGCTCAGCTCTCCTCCGCCACATGCAAACATCCAGATTAGTATCCCCTTCAGGTATTATGTCCCAATGTACAATTCAACATGCAAAGTGTACATGGTAACCAGTTCATCTACATAAATCTTTCCTACTGCAATCCAGACACAATTCTGTGTAGGCCAATTTATGGTAAGAGATACAGCAGGAATTGTACATGAAATGTGCTCTCCTTGTACACAGCTCATCTCCACTGTACTTATTTTCAGTTTAAAATAGGAGGGCAAAGGAAGCTATTACTGTATTTAGTATCAACCTTTATGAAAACTTAGCATTAGTTTTAATTAATTAATAACATTAGAATCCTATTTTGAGTTATATAAAAGAATCTATAAATTGAAGCAACATAAAAGCCTCAATAAATATATAAAGGAGTACCATTAAGAAATTATATAAGGTCAAGTCTGATGGTAAAATATTTATTCTGAGATGCATCTATCTAAAACAGTTTAACTCGCCATGATTAAAGATTTGGTCATCAGGCTGATATCAACCATTGAACCCTGTCCCTTCACAGGAAGCTTACTGTATTTTACTGTAGTTCTAGTA
>JANHZU010006138.1:230775-247626 GCA_032468055.1 Acrochordus granulatus | reverse complement strand
GTTTTATTTTGTCCTGTAATTGTTCAGACCCTGAAATAAAAGGATAAAAAAAGGGACTCCAGTTTTCTTTTAGATATCTGGAGGAACATAAAGGGGATTCTTAATTGCAATGAAGCTTGGGCAGCTTAATCTCCTACTAATTCACAAACAGTAGGATGTGGTAGTCTAGCAGTTAAGATACAGGGCTTTTTGGCTGGAAGGTTGCAGCCCAAGTTCAAGACTCAGGGTGAACTCCATTATTTGCCCCCTCACCTGCCAAGCTAGCAGTTCAAAAGTACATAAAAATGCAAGTCGATAAATAGGTACCACCTTCAGTGGGAAGGTAACAGCATCCCATGCGCCTTGGCATATAGTCAGGCCAGCCACATGATCATGGAGGTGTCTTTGGACAATGCTGGCTCCCTCGGCTGTGAATTGGAGATGAGCATCATCCCCTAGAGTCAGACATGAGTGGGCAGAGGAAACTTTTACCTTTAATTCACAGCTATTCTTTCTCATATGTGATCCAAATTGATCACTTCTTACATTCACACAAGTCATTTTCTGTGGGTTCACACAAAGAATGCTTAGAATTTATCCAACTTTACCCTGATAACATTTGGAAGATTGGATTGGTTTATCTGACCTCACCCTGTCCCTAAGTGACTAATTTCCAGTCCAAGGAAGGGCTGTAATGAGCAGCAATCTAGTTTACCCACCATCTTATAATATTGGACAGATTGCTGGTGAATATAGGAGGACATTTTTGTAGGTTGGAAATTAAGAAACTGTAATCCCAACTGGTGGTAGTCCTAAACTAGTTACAAAAAAGTAGAAACCTAGGCAAATCATGTAATTGCCCTCCAAAAAAAATTTGGACTTTTTAAAATTTGATATTTTTTTTCCTTAAAAATATGGCTTTCTACTTAATTGGTACCCTAAGAAATCTCTTAGTGCAGCTCACGGATGGGATACTCCAGTGTTTCTAAAATATCTAAAGCATAGAAACATAGGAGAAGCAGAATTAGAAAACGGCAATTATGTGGTTTGTTCCTCTGTGGCTTACTGCAGTGCATTACCCACACAATTGTGGCTTTCAGCACAGTGAAAAAAGTCTATCTCACTGTTGAGTACAGGCCAAGCCAAGAAGAGATAGCAGACAGTGAAAAATAGATACTTATATGAGTGCTATAAGGTTAGCTGAGGCCCTAAATCAAAGTTATAGCAGTTCTGTGCATATTTGTATCTGACAGAAAGCGGCAAGTCTCACACAGTCCTGTTTCAGCAAAGAGGTATTTCAATGGAGAAGTAATCCTGAGGTTGCCAGGCTGAATTGCCTTGGACTCATATAAAAACATGTAGTAAACTACTTCTGGCTGCAGCAGTCATAGAGGCCCTTGCTTGTTGCTGAAGACAGAACCTGTGAGATGGAGAATTAAAAAAAAAAATCATTGTGAACAACAAAGTAATGTATGTAATTCCCAGACGAATATCTTTTAACAGGATTGGGATACAAGGCAATTAGCACTTTAAGGTTTGAAACTTACATGGGAATCTTTTCCACTGTTACTGACGCATCTCCTGGCTCATAGCATCAGGCCAACTTTGGTGAATGATTTGATGTCTGTATCTCCATGCTTCAGGAGCAAGGAGGCAAAGTTCTGTTCAAGTAACTGCTGAAAACACATGGCCCAGGATGGGATGAAGGAATACAAATATGGCTGGGTCATCTAACCCACAAATAATGTTGCTTAGCATATTGTGTTAATTCAACAAGTGTGGCTGGTTCAACAAACCATTGTTTAGTATAACACATGAATCCTATGATATATGGAATATCTAAGTTATAGACAAGTTGCCTTTGTACATTGTGTTCAGTCCAAAATAGATATATGACCAATTAACTGGATGGTTAAAGTTCCTCACTTTGATAATAGATAAAATGGCAATGTAAATTAAATTGTTTAATGAACCATTTTCACTTAGCATGCTTTGTGTATACTGTAGAGCTTATAAAAACATGATTTGTTGATTAAGCCATAATGACTATTCACACATAACACTCAGCTGCACTCATTATTTCTAAATCTCAATTCATACAATATTCAAACCCAAAAATAAACTACATTTTGGCCTAGCAAAATGTGTACATCTAAATTGCTGGTGGCAAAAGAATCACATTTATATTACATTCATACAACCTGCTAAATAGTAAGGTAATTCATTTGCATTGTCTTTGCATGTTGTAGGCTCCAGATACTATACTGTAGTTCATGATTTATTAAAAGTTATGGTATAAGCCACAGCAAAATAAATCATTGCTGAACCCATTCTATATTTGCTTCACCAAAGAGGGGAAGCAAGAGAAAAAGAATCCAGATGAGATATTCTTAAGGTGGGACCAGATGTCAGTCCTCACCATCAGGGCCTGCCAGACAGGTTGAACCTGAAAGATAAGTCCCTGCAGCTGTAGCTAATAATCCCCTAAAGCAGCACAGCAGCCGTGGGGAGGAGATGTCTTGGCAGAGCTGAGAGACTGATTTAACTGCAGAAACATCTATACCCTGGAGTGTCATGCCAAGAGACAGGATTATGGAGGAGATTAAGTAATCTTCTCATTCGTATAGCTGCTTTATGACATGTTAAGGCAGCTAAACCTAATAGTTTAGTTCATGAGTGCATCCATGCAACCACTTCACACCACCTGGCTCTTAACCAAAGTGTTAAGTTTACCATGTCCTATGGATTTGGTTGCCATTGTAGGATGACAGAATGTAGAGGGTAGAACCAAGTCTTGTCCCACATCGTTTCTATAAACTAAAAAAGTGGCTGCTTAAAATTCAGATGATACAGATGGCGTAAGATTTTGGTCTGAGCACTTGGGCTTTCATTTGGTTGGTGGATGGATACAATCATAAGAGGAATAAGACATGCTAAGTTATAGTTTAATTATTTTTGACTAGGGTTTGTACAACTCACTAAGGAAACACTATCAAATCACCTTGTGGTTTTGAATGTTGTGTGAACAGAGGCAGTGATTTATAAACTCTGATTTAATGTGTCATATAAAGCCAGAAAGCTGGTTAAGTGACATGTCTTAGCATGTGGAATGAAGAAAGGCAGACTCTGGAAGCATTGCAAAAAATCTACAGGAGAAAAGTGAAAGCTCTGCATTTTCTCCTTTTGTAAAGTAGCCTGAGCTTTGTTGAGTTGTCATACGAAGTAGGAACTCTGATAGGCAGCATCAAGGCTAAAATGGTCCAAATTATTAGTGAATATGCAGAGGGGTAAGACACAAGCAAGTTCAGTACAGCAGGGAAACATTTTATCCACATTCATTGTGTGCTTTAGGGCTGGTTCATAAATCCATGAATATTGCTTGTATTCTCTGTACTTGATACTACAGTATTTTCAAGAGAGGATTGGACCACCTAGTTAACCAATAAAAGGGCAGATAAGTGAGATCCAGTGAGCAAGTCCCATCCCATTCCTTTCACCACCTGCAGTATATTCAGGTGTGCCCCCTTAAGAATACTGATGCAGGTGCACTGTGATGGAGGAACCAGCATGATCAACCCTTCTCCCCACATGGAGAAGTTTACAGAGCAGCCTGTGTAGAGCTCCTTCACATGCTGGTTAAACATTTTATTTAAAATATCTGTGATCCTCACCCACTTAATAAAATCAGTCACTGTGCTCCATGTTCATTAGGGCAAGGCTAGAGATATTGCTTTCATTGCCCTACATTTTGAAAGATAATAGCTGTGTTCATAGACTTCCTCATGATTAATTATGATTCTTGTCTGGTTCACATAACATATTGATCTCTAAATGAATCATATGGGTTGGGTTCATACCATATTAAGTAGCTGGCTGATTTATAATCACTGCAGGCATAGCTAAAGCTTGGGTCCTAACATCAGATAATCTACAGAAAAGAAAGTTCCAGCCTGCCTCTCCCCTGATAACATTGATACTAAATCTGAATTTAGAATTCACAGAAAGAACAATGTCTCGCCCTTCCTCTCCATAAATCCTCATAAGCTTATTCAGAAAAGTATTTGAAGTCCAAAGATGGCAAGAAGAGAAGGGTGTTGGAAAGTAGTTTAAGACTACTTGTTTACAGAAGGCTCTGTCTCATTGACCAGTTTGCCAATAAGAAACAATAATACCAGTAACTCTTTTTAAGGTATGCCATATGGCTGGATGGGTGGAGACTTTTCTACACTTCAAGTTTCCTAAGTGATAGATCACCACTATGGAAGTGCTCCATCTTAAGTGCTCCATTAAGTGATCTTCTCATTCATATAGCTGCCTTATGACATGTTAAGGACAATTTCTGACCACAGATCTATCCCATCAGCCTAGCAAAAAGGATAGTGGGGGGAAAGGGGGAGCAGGGTGAGGGAGGAGGGAGATCCCACAATATATTGAAAGCTCCCTCCCTCTCCCTCCCAGGCCCTGAATGCCAGATGGGCTGTTTTTGGACACAAATCTTCCTGTTGCTTGGGAGAATTGCAAAGCTACAGCACTACTGAGTGCAAGTGATTATAGTCCACAATACCTGGCAATATGCCATAAAGTATACATAGTGGAATTGGAATAGACAAAATGGTGCCACCTCCACCAAGAAATCAGACTCGCAAATAGCAGATCCACGTGAGACTTCTTGTTGGCACAAGCAGCAGAAAACATTACTGAACTCATTTGGGATAGAACTGATGATATATCCCTTTCCCAAATTAAATTGATTGCCACCTCTTTATTTACAAATCTGTCCAGCAGTGTTTTGAAAGACCATGAACACACATTTAATAAGAGGTTTAGCAACCTTCCAGAATATTGGTACACTGGTATATACTGTATTTTGTTTTTATTTTATTAATCACATGTACAGAGCTGCCATCTCATAAAACAGTAAAATAAATAAATAAAACCTAAAACCATTACAATTATTAAAACAGCATTAACATTATAAAATCAGAACTAAAACAAGAAAAGAGAATAATAGATGGAGGGATGTTAATAACACCAGAGCCATGTCATGAGTTCACCCATCCCCTGGGGTCCCCAGCCTGTTGGCATAATCAGGTCTTGAGGGACCTTCGACCTCATCTCTGGGGAGAGAAAAGTCCACACTGCAGGCGCCAAAGCAGAAAAGGCCTGAACCTAGGACTCGCCAAATGTAGGTCCCTAGATGATGGGATCTGTAGCATTTGATGGGACAGGCAGATGAAATTGAAAAGAGGCAGTCCCTCCAGTAACCTGGTCTCATGCCATGTAGGGCTTTAAAGGTCAACACCAGCAGCTTGAATTGGACCCAGAAACAAATTTACATACATACATATGGTATATATGTACTGTATATAAGTAGCCCGTGAAACTGCTGAATGCCTTTTGCAAAGTTCAGAATAGAATTATGCAGGCAGATGACTCCTAGAAACTGCTCAGTGTCTCCTGCAGCCCAAGACAAAATGGGCACTGATTGTTCCCTTCGGGGGCTTCATTTCATGCTTCATGGCACAAAGGTATCTTGCCAACCATTTCCAGAGGCCAGCCCAACTGTGTTTTCACCAAGAGCATGAATTGGTTGCCGCTGATCATTTGTATTCCAAGGCATATCAAGAAAAGATGGAACACACTATTTGACAGTTGAAAAACCTAAGACAGATTTAGGCTGGATTGGGGATACAATGAATGATGCATCATGCACACATGTTCTCTAAAATGGATGGCAAGAGATCTTTGTGCTATTTATTTTTTTATTTATATTCCTATGGCTGCCCATCTCACCATTGTGATACTTGGCAGCTGACAAAATTACGATACAATGACAACCAAAAAACAATCAGTATATAAAGCCCATAATGACCACCAAGGTGAAACAAATCTATGATTAGTAGGATGTGAGAATGAGTCCTAATATGGTTTAATGTTTGTTTAGGGGGCCTGACTGGCCTAATAAAGTCAAAGTGGCTTCTCTACCTACTGTAAAGGATGGGGGTCACATATAGTGTTATACATACTGATTAGTTTTAGTTCAGCTGAGAAACAGGCACTCTTTTTCTAACTTCAGAGTTGCATCAATGTCCTGGATTGCACAAGAGATCTGCCAGTGAAGTCATTGTGACCTGTGGACTAAAAATAATTGGGGCTTTTAGATATTGGGTTGAAATTCTGGCATTCCGGTTTACAGAGATTTCAGTCATCCCTTCTTCTTTTTATTTCTGGTGATTTGCACAAAATTCATACAATCAAAAACTGGCCATTTTATTGCCAAATTTTCTTGGAATATATTGAGGGTAAAATGGGTTTCCAAGGGGCTGCATCCAGCTAAACAGGCAACAGGCTACTCACCCTGGTTTAGTGCAATCAGTTAGCGCAAGTGGTATTTCAGCTGAGTTTTCACATTAGAACATAAGCGGTGCCCTACTAGATTGGAACCCCAGCCCAAAGGTCATCTTCAGAAGCCATCAAGGCTAATGGCCATTAATCCCCATGGCTTCTGTGGATTTGTCCAATCCTCTTTGAAGCCAGACAAGTTGGTAGCCAACACCACATTAGAAGATGCCTAACTTTAAATGGCCATAAAATGAAGCCTCCTTTTTCTATCCTGTGAGTGCATTACTGTCCTGACCTCACTGCTTCTCCATGTGTAAGTGAGCAATTCCCTTTGTGACAATAAGATTGGGTGTGCCCAACTACTTAGTTACAGAGGAGAAAATTCATGACAAGCACATCAAGGCTTAATTCATGTAACATTGTGAAGCCATAATATTCTTTTGTTCATTTTGGTTGAATATGATGAGTATAATTTAATCCACAAATCACAGCTCAGATCGGTTTATGAGCACAGACAAAATCTGTCTCACCAAAAGCAAAAGAAGAAGAAAACACCTAGAGATTTCATTTGCAGCATTTTAACTAAAGTAAACGGGGGATTGCAGTTATTAATTTCCCTATTAATAATAATATTCCCTTAAATTAATATACTGTATTACACAGTGTAAAACTGTGGATGCCCTAATCTTATAACATTGGTGCCATCTACTGCCGGTGGAAAAAACCAGCCCAGGACTGTTAGCATGCATGAAAACAGACTTTCCAATGCTCACAATCGTCATGGAATTCAGTGCTATATGTGATGATTCAGCACTCTAAGAGAGTGTCAATACATGACACACTCAACATGTTGTGTGAATCTAGCTATCAGTAGTTTGCAAATCTAGATGTATGCTTCATTATGTAATGTATGAATGCAGCAAGAAACTGCCTTTAAATTCATCCGTCATCACAGCTTCACAAGGATTTGATCGCACTAATCTGGTGATCACTATGAATGAGGACATCAGGAAAGATGCTCTAATGCTCCAGGACTGTGGTTATATGATGTTTACTCAGTCACATCAAAACAGCCTCCAAGAAAGAAATCTCACAATAAGCTTCTTATAATAAGTAGCCTGGGAATCTATGGCTAAAAGGGAAGAACATAACATAGTCTTGTTTTACTAGAAAGCACTGTATGATCGCCACAACAGGGTTGTAAAACAAGACATTCATGTGTACCATGTGAATCAGGAGGAGGAGAACCTGTTCCTCTGTGAGAAAAAAATGATCTCTGTTTTATGAGAAAAGACAGGGAGAGAAAAATGCTTGAGAAATAGCTGAATTTACATATAGCACGGAGACCTTATGGCATTGGCCAAAGCATTAGCAGCTTTGTCAATGCACTGTAATGGTTCAGAGAGAATTCATAACTTTCTCTTCCATGTTTGATTTGAAGGGAGTAAAAAGAAGTCAGAATTTCCCTGTCACTTTGCCTTAAGAAAGAACAATCTCTTTGCACCTATCATTAGAAATGTACCAAATCTATAACAAGTAAACAGGGTGGCTGGTACATCTTATTTTACTTATACTGTACATTTATATGCCTCATTTTAAAGAGCTAATACTGGGAAACATGGAAGGAAAGAGAAGAAGAGTGCACAGCAAGATGTATAAACTCAGTTAAACTGATGCAGGGTACACCTGAAAGACCGGGTTAGGGACAAAAAATCATGGAAAAAAACTATGTGGTTGCTAAGAGCAGGCAGCAATTTGATGGCACATAAGGACTATCTAGTCCAAATCTGGTTTAGTGAGAAAGAATCACATGACCAGAGAGCAGTGGTCTCGCAACTGTTCAGCAACATGCAGCAGTTGGACATGAGCAGCTGGAGACATGACAAGCTAAGCCAAAATGCTCTTGGGCCTATGTTATCTGAACCTGGAAGAAATGTTTCTTTGAAATCAGGCAGAAGACCATTAACCAAGATTTGAAATCAAGGTTTGTCATAGGTTGATGCACACATTGGATGGTCCACCATTTTGTCCTACTGCAAGTGGAAGGGATGATCCTTCTACTCAGTCCCCAGACATTTTTTTTTTATTTTCCAGAAAGGAGAGATAGGAAAGTCAACCACTTTCCTGGCTCTGACACATTTTTATAGTTAAAAAAAAACTCTGAAACTGTAAGGAAAAAAGCCCACAGGCCAGATGTGCAGAGGTGGCAGGGATGCAAGCCAAATAGCTATTAATCAATAAAAAGGCTGCTCTCTGTTTGCAATGTTACCTGGCAGCAAAAGGATAGATACAGTCTACATGCTTAATTTCAAACATGGCTCACCACAGCATGTGAGAATTCTCTGTAAGTTAAGCTTTGTATTTTTATAATTTTAAAATTATTATACCACAACGAAATATCCAAAGCTCCATCTGCATTTTATGTGCATTGACCTGGTTTCTTTCAAATGTGTCAGACTCATATGATTATCCATAGACAATGTGGGCAGTTCTCCTTGACTGGAAATTGTGGAATTTAGACTTATCTGGGATTAAATTATTTTAATCTATGGAACATTTTCACCACTTTTGGTTACAGTTTCAAAATTGGCCTTGGCAAACATCTGAAATACAAAAACCTGTATTGCAATTAAATAAATTGTCAGGATAAACGTCTTACTGACTTCCCTTGGAGCATTAGGATATGTTTTCCATACCCTGCGACTTAGTGCAGATACTCCCAATCTTATGCTCATTGACCCAGAACTAATCCCACTGAGTTAATTCAATCAGGATGCAAGATTCATGTTGCTGATAAACATGCTGCACTGCTTCCCACCAATGTGAGCTCCATTTTCCAGTGCAAAATCATCATGCTTGGACTGGAAGGCCATTTCTTCATTGGGGATTCCTGTCTTCCAGGTGCATTTGTTTCTTTTAAGATGATAGTTACGCTTCACAATATATAGAGTGCTGCATTTAATTTTAAGAGTCTCTTTCAGTTCTGGCTTCAGCCCAATGTTCAGTTAAAGTCAGGTTCAGGAACCCTTATATTTTAGTAATGCTTCTGGGCCAGGTCAAAAGAATTCTAAAATTAGTCAGAGTTCTCCTACAGAGGGAAAATTGCTTTTTGTTATAGTTTACAGATTTAATATTTTCTAGGATTATCATAACACTTAACTACCTGAGTTTCTATATTATCTTGGAAGATAATAAACAGCTACCAATACCTTGCTGCAAAAAATCCATATGACCATTAGATAGCAGCAAAATGTTATTTTTTTTCTATATGTCTTTACTGCCATCCAATGCTGTCCACATTTTTGCTGCTCAGATATATTTGTACTAAAATCATGACAGTTCGTTTAGTTTCATGGTATGTAACTTTGTAAGGGGCAGCAATTAGTCAACTTCAGCTGCTCTCACAAAAAAATGACCAGAGGCAGACCTGGTTAATATTTGGATAGGAAATCAATCAGAAAATCCCACGGCAGCAGGCTAGACCAGAAAGGCAACAAGAAAAAAGTCTCAGAAGAAAACATTGTCAAACTACATCCATATTGTCGCCAAGAAAGTTCCATAGACATGTACTTATAATCATCAGAACTTGAGAGTCTTTATCATTTTTAATAAATTCTTATCCACACTGGTTTATTTGGGATTAACCTGAATTTGTCCTTTCTGCAAGAAAATATTCTTCTGTAGGAATAGAAGAGTTGCTTTTCACGAGCATATAAATTTAATAAATAAACAAATAAATACAAATATAAAGCTACAAATGCAAAGTTATTTAGAAGATTGTACTCAGCTGTATCAAAAACTGGTCATGAGTTTTTAAGACAAAGGATGATCAGAATTAGTAAAACAGCATCTTTGATTTGTTCAGTCGCGCAGTCGTGTCTGACTCTTCGCGACCCCATGGACTGCACTACGCCAGGCCCCCCTGTCCTGCACTGCCTCTCGGAGTCCGCCCAAGCCCATGCTCATCACACTGACTCTGCTGTCTATCCACCTCATCCTCTGCCGTCCCCTTCTCCTCTTCCCTTCAATTAATGGGTCTCAAATTCAGTTAACAATTAAGTCATAAAGACCTGTAGGTTGCTGGGTAGACATTAAACAGTGACTACATTCACACTTCATTCTCATTTATGATTTTAATAACGACTGGTTGAATAAGCTACAATCTGTGAAATGTATATAGTATGATAAGCTGTGTTTTGTGGTTTATAAACCACAATAATTACATTGAAATATTATGCTAGGCCACAATGTGGCTTGTTCAATTTTGACTTAAAGTAATGTATGAGAGTATACACGTTACCGTGAACCAAATTACAAATACTTCACCGTGCTTCTGAATATGGGACAGACCATTTTTTAACAAAGAGCCTCTAGCAGAATAAACAGAATTAAAAATAAAAGTGATAAAATTATAATGAAATATTTCAGAGCTTTATGAGAGAGCGTAAGATATACAGTACATCGAAGAGTAAAAGTGAAATTAATTGTGCAATATTAGAAGTGAAACTGTTGACACAATTATTAAGGTCAAAAAATAAAATAGATGAAAAAGAAGTAATACATGCTGCGGGAGTGTTGAAAATAATAAAGCTGCAGAAGTGTAGGGCATGAGTAATAGAATATTTACTAAAGATGGAAAAATTTGATGAAATGCTATGCAAATATTGGTAGAAAGATAGTAAGTCATAAGTGGTCTTTTGCCAAAATAAATTGAACTGTGTGTGAGTGTGTGCATCTCCCGCTCGGTTACAAGGAAAGGGCAGCTGGGAACGTCAGGAGCAACTTAAAAGCTGAACGCCGTGGGAATGGGGCACTTCAGAAAAAAGGCAAGATACAAAGGCCAGAATTAAAGAGTGCTGACTGCATGTGGGCTGAAAGCAAAAACCAACAACCAGGACAAAAGGATGTTGAGGTGATTGGTGATGAGAGGATGAAATTGAGGGTGGAAACTCAAAAACAAATATATGAAGGAAAAAAGGAACGGGCTGAGAAGAAGGGAAGATCAAGCGAGAGATGGATAGATGGAGCTGAGGTGCTCAAAAAGAGAGAGGTAAGAGGTTTAAGGAAGAAAAGGCAGCGTAGGAAGTGAAGCATGAACACGATGGAAATAAGGTACAGTATAATGAGTGCCCTTGGAGCACACTTGGTGATTACGTGCTACCAGGTTGCTGCTGACACTTAACAACCACAAAGGTGTTCTCCCTGACAAGGTGGCATAAATTAGATTCAGCTGTATTTCTTGATCTTATCCCATGACTTTAATTTCTTTGGCTGGCCTTTTCTTATCTGTTTGAGCGCTTTGCATGAAGTTGCTTAGTACAGTGTAACAGGGCTGATATACAATGATAATTTAATATGTGAGATGATTATTACCTTCAGCTAAACTTGGCGCAAGTGGTTAAGACGCTGGTTGGCGGCTCAAGTTTGAGACCTGAGAGCTGCCACGTGGTCTGCCTAGCTCCTGCCAACATAGCAGTTCAAAAGCACGTAAAAATACAAGTAGATACATAGGCACCACCTTTGGGAGGAAAGGCAACAGTATGTATCCATGCGCCTTGGCGTATAGTCATGCCAGCCACATGACCATGGAATGTCTTTGACAACGCTGGCTCCCTCGGCTGTGAATCGGAGGTAATACCGCCCCCTAGAGTCAGACACGACTGGCAGAGGAAACCTTTACTTTAAACTTGGCTCCTGGCAACTACATTCATGTAGTTTTCTTTACAAAACTATGGAAAGTATTCACTGTTGCCTTACTCTGAGTTTTTTTTTTAAACCCAGTCCAGCCTAAAGCACTGTATTCCCTGGGAATTTCCCATCCAAGTACTAATTTTGGTCCCAAGTTGCATGCTCAACATGCAACATGGGATGTTGGGGCATGTCAGCCCTCGTCTTTCCTGGTAGTGCGCTTTTCCACCATCCTCTAGACTGGGCATGCTTTCTCCTGAGTCTACAGTTCTGCAACAGGACAATGAGAGATTTCCTGCTGCGACGTAGATTCTGATGTACCATTCTGAGCTACTTCGAGAAGACATAGGATTCAAAAGGTGGATTTTTCCCCTCTGAAATACAAGAAGTTTGGTTTTCTAGAACACATCACCATTCAGATCTTTTCTGTGCATCTGCCAGTATTTTCTGTGTTTCATAATATCAGCAAAATACTTTGCCTATTCAGTGTGTCTCATCATGATCAATGTGGCTTCCTCCTGAGTAATTACAGGCTATGTATACAGAGAAAAGAACAAAAATTATTTGTATTTTTGCAACAACCATAGCAAAACAGATAAAGCAAAGCGATTGGCTGAGTTCCCTGTCTTGCTAAATCATAATGTGATTTGTTTGGCTTGGGTTAGCTGTGGGAAGGCAGCCAGTTGTGGCTTATCCAATCAACCACAATGACATAAATCACGGCTGTACACAGCGCGTAAACTCACACATAAAATTGCTTATACTTAAAGAGGGAGTTTTGATTTTATGATATTGTATTTGCACAGATAATATAGAGATTTGTGCTTTCAGAGTAGAAGGCCAAATATTTCAATTTTAATACTTTCCTAGCTCTTACCCCTGTCATGACTTCTGCTATCTTACATCATTTATAATGCATGAATATAAAAAGTATGGCCCAGGATTTTATTCAACAGAGGACAGAAATTGCAGCAAGTATATTAATTTAAAACTGGAATCACATTTCCATATTTTCATGAAATATTTTCTAAGATATGGTCTGTTTAACTATGAATAACAGTTGGCTGGATTCTCACACTATGCAGGACTTTTTTCAGAAGGTGAGAGTTCCAGGAACAGAACGCTTGAGCTGCTCATTGCATCTGATATGACTCCTTTTCATATTTAAATCCATTGAAATTGATGGTCCAGGAAGTGAGAGTGTGTGGGAACATCTACGGTATATATGAGAAATAACTCTTGGGATTCTATTTTAACTGAGGAGTTCTGTTACTTTGAATTGAAGAATAATGATCTGATTTCAAATAATGAATCCTAATTTGAACGAGGCCTTCTCTATGTATGTCTTCAGGGCCCTAGTTATGATTGGCTTCCTCCAAAAAGAATCCCTAATAAGAAGCTATAATGACTAGATTCATATGGCACATTAAGTCAAAACCAGTCAGCTCACATTATTGCTTCAGTGCAGTGTTTCTCAACCTTGGCCACTTCAAATTCAACTTCCAGAATTTTCCAGCCAGCATGTTGTCTGGGGAATGCTGGGATTTTTATTAATGCGTTTATTAATCAAATGTATATGGGCACCCATCACACAAAAAATGACTCTGGGCAAGGTACAGATTTGAAGTCCGCACTTCTTAAAATGGCTACGGTTGAGGAACACTGACTTAGCGTGATCGGTAAATAACATCTTATTTGCAGAGAGATCCCCAACTACAGATCTACCAAAAGTGATATATAAATCTGAGGTGACTCTCAAGGATTGTTCAGTTGCAAGTTTTTACTAATATGCCCCCAAACCCAAATTTGATTCATTTGTTCTCGACCGCATCACAAGTTACTGAGTCACAAGATAAATGAGAGCTAATTAAATTTGATCTGTGTAAACATCTAACATCGCCAACATTTCCAGCTTCCTATTTTTTAAGTTTACAGCCCAAACCAAAGAAGTGCATTAAAGCCATAAAGCCTGTCTTACTTTTAAGTACCTTGCCAATTATGTTATTTTTATTTCTGCCATAAACATGAACGCTTCTTGATGTTTTACTTCAGAATATGCCTACTGACCATGTATTTTGTGCTAAAGCCTCCACCACAAAAAAGTGAGCCAGGATCCTGAGAACTGAACTCAGTTTTTTCATTGCTTCCTCTTAAGTTCAGAAAACCAGATTTACTAGTCCCAGAGATTTTAAGTCCGTGAAAGGAAACAATCTGAAGTATTATCACTATTCAAATCTTGAAACATTCATCTTGGGGAATTCAAAACAGTAAACTGTTCAAATCCTCTGGCATATCATAATCTTTCATTTCTCCATTCGCGCACAATGTTCATTAAACTAATTAGTGTAAATTAAAGAACTTGTTCCCAATGCTTGCACAGGCAGCCCCTGAGTTAAGAATGAGTTCTTCCTCACTCTGCCTTTAACTCAAATTTGTGTGTAAGTCAGAGCTCATACTTACAAACAGATTGCCTATTACTAAAAATCGTGAACTGCATTATCTTTCCCCAAACTGGCAAACCACTGAAGCCACGCAATGCTTTCAGGAACCACTGAAAACAGGCTAGATGTTCAAAATGCATGGCTGCAGTAGTGCCTGAAAGCATCGTGCAGCTTCAGCGGTTCATCAGCTCAAGTAAAGAAAATGCCGTACACCATTTTCAGTAATAGGCGGCCCGTTCATAGCTAAGGATTGTCCTCAAGTTGGATATTTTCAATCCAGGAACTGTCTATACTCTACTTCTATCAGTGAATTAATTTCCAAACTAACTGAGGTTATTTATTTATTTTGGAGCCTTCGAGTCAGTTTAAACTTCTGACAACTGCCTGGACAAGTCCCTGCAGTTTTCTTGGCAAGGTTTCAGAAGTGCTTTGTCATTGCTTTCTTCCTAGGACTGAGAGAGCCTGACTGGCTCAAGGCCACCCAGCTGGCTTTGTGCCTAAAGTGGGACTAGAACTCACAGTCTCCTGGTTTCTAGCGGGGTGTCTTCTTCTTAAATAAATGCAATCTTCCTGTCCTGTCAAATTCTGCTCTTTGGTACTTTTGTGTCTATTCTTATATCCTGATTTACCATTACACATGTGAAGGCAAAGGCTGTGTCATTCCTACAAAAGGAATCAGTATTTGAGGATAAGGTAACATGCTAGGAAAGTTTGGAAGATTTTTTTCTCCACTGGTATTTTAGGTGAAGGGTTGTTCCTCCCAATGTCCTTTAAATCTGAAAAAAATGTCATTTGTGTCATTACATCAAGATGCAAATTAGAGCAATAGAAACAAGTGAAGTCAAATGCATAATATTCATCATAACATGATGCCAGAAATGATGGGAATTGAAAGAAATAATGTAATAACCAAAATTACTTTCCATACAACAGATTTAATCTGTTAATTGAGGACTTTATCTGAATGAAAGAATTGTCTGTTTTATACAAAACAATGAGGATTTATTGCATATACTTATTTTCCTTCTGTATGGATTGTAAGGTTGCTTCAGAATGTGGCATCACAAGGAGGAAAATGGGACAACAGTGTGTAATAATGTCATCAGGTCTCATGATATAAGTACAGTATTGCATTCGCACAATGACACTGTCATACACAGGCCATCATTCTGATACCATCATTTATTCTTTTATAAATGTTACTGCAGGAGTAACAGTTTCATTAGGAGTCCATGAATTATAATTTGTCCAGAAAACATCATAATGATTCCTCGGGACATGTTCTGCTTCTGCTCAGGTTCTAAAAACAATCACATTAAAAGCAAACCCAAGACATCCAACCTGGATAAATACTATTGTTAATAAGTAATATCTGATTGCTTGGAAAGGGTGTTGTCTTATAAGACAAAGAGGATACATGATGTTTGTTATTATAAGCAAATGATGCTCCACTCTGGCTCTTCATTTAGACTTGAGAACATTTTTTTAACCCAATGACATAGTATTAATATTTACAGGAAAAGCCTTGTCATACTTTAAAGCACATCTCACGTGATGCATTCTGTTTAGGGATGGATTTTACATCTGTTCTATCTGAAAACTTTATAGGAATTGATTCTTAATGTCAAGAGTTTGTCTAGGTGCCCTTTGTGTGCTGGATAAAGTTGTGATCAAGAATTTTGGCCCTTGCTCTTCCCAGCACCTCACAAGTTTGAATAGGATTTGTTTATTTTTTATATGTTCCCAAGAACAGGTTCATGGCACAGGACACAATCCTGTCTTTGTTACCATTTTTTGAGATTTTCTGTCACAAATACACATGCTCTGCTATCAATGTAAGAAAGCAATTATGTTTGTAAATGTGGTTGGAAGTTGCCTTGATCCTTAATTGCTTAGTTGGGTTTTGTGCTTCCCTCATATGCGCAAACTTTTTGATCTGTTTGTTATGGTGTATTGCATACTATTTTCCTTACTGCTTGAAGGGAGCCAGACAGGAATTTTCCAATTGATTTTCTACAAGTTTGTTTTTGCTGTTTTTTCTAAGAGGAAGAACTTGATATGAAAATAGGACATATTAACCATTTGCATGTTGCTATAACACACATTTGGTTTGTTTAAGTATATCTGAAACTACTATAAAATGTCCATTTAGAATATCTGACAATTCTCCCAATCATTATTTTATTCTGATTGTCTCTAATTAGATATTCTGATAGATTTTCATAACTAGACAACTGATCTGTCATCATAGTTCAATTTTTTGGAAATGAAACTGTTACAAATATCCAAAATTGCTCTTCTTAAAATCTGATCTTTAAATCCTAAAATACAATCTTTAAAAAAGAAAGAACTTTTCATTCTATGAGATGGATATGAGTCTGCATGGCATATTGAGGAGTCG
>JANHZU010006138.1:203703-223849 GCA_032468055.1 Acrochordus granulatus | reverse complement strand
TCCATGTCCAGTTCTAACTGTTGCTTCTTGACCAGCATACAAGTTTCTCAGGAGACAGGTAAGGTGGTCTGGTCCTCACATCTCTTTAAGAATTTGCCACATTTGGTTGTGATCCACACAGTCAAAGGCTTTGGTGTAGTCAATGAAGCAAAAGCTTTCTGGAATTCCTTCGCTTTTTCCATGATCCAGCAAATGTTGGCAATTTGATCTCTTTTTCCTCTGCCTCTTTGAAACCCGGCTTGTACATCTGGTAGTTCTCGGTTCACATACTGCTGAAGCCTAGCTTGTAATATCTTGAGCATAATCTTGCTAGCTTGTGAAATGAGCGCAATTGTACAATAGTTTGAACATTGTTTTGCACTGCCCTTTGGGATTGGAATGTAAACTGACCTTTTCCAATCCTGTGGCTGTTGTTGAGTTTTCCAAATTTGCTGGCAGATGGAGTGTAGCACTTTCACAGCATCTTTCAGGATTTTAAATAGTTCAGCTGGAATGCCAACATTTCCAGTAGCTTTGTTGTTGGTAACATTATTTCCAAAGGCTCACTTCCAAAGATGTCTAGTTCTAGGTTAGCAATCACACCATTGTGATTATCAGGGACCTTTAGATCTTGTATAGGTCTTCTGTGTATTCATACTACCTCTTCTTAATCTGTTTCTGCTTCTCTTAGGTCTCTACCTTTTTGTCCTCTATCAAGCCCACTTTTGCACAAAAGGTTCCCTTGATATCTCCAGTTTTCTCTCATCTACTATTTTCCTCTCTTTCTTTGCAGTGTTCACTTAAGGCCACCTTACCTCTCCTTGCTATTCTCTAGAAATCAGCACTCAGTTGGGTCTATCTTTCCCTTTCTCCCCCGCCTCTCGCTTTCCTTCTTTCCTCAGCTATTTGTAAAGCCTCATCAGACAGCCGCTTTGCTTTCTTGCATTTGTGTTTCTTTGGGATGGTTTTAGTAGCTACCTCTTGTACAATGTTACATCATCCATAGTTCTTCTGGCACTCGGTCTACCAGATCAAATCCCTTAAATCTATTCCTCACCTCCACTGTATATTCATAAGGGATATCACTGAGGTCATACCTGAATGGCCTAGTGGCTTTCCGTACTTTCTTCAATTGAAGCCTGAATTTTGCAATAAGAAGTTCATGATCTGAGCCACAGTCAGCTTCAGGTCTTGTTTTTACTAACTGTATCTAGCTTCTCCACCTTTGGCTGCAAAGAATATCATCAATCTGATTTCACTATTGATATCCTGATGATGTCCATGTGCAGAGTTGCCTCTTGGTTGTTGGAAAATTGTATTTGTTATAACCAGCATGTTCTCTTGACAAAATTCTGTTAGACCTTGCCTTGCTTCATTTTGTACTCCAAGGCCAAACTTTCCTGTTATTCCTGTTAACTTTTGGCTTCCTATTTTAGTATTCCAATCCCCTATGATGAAAAAGACATCTGCTTTTGGTGTGAGTTCTAGAAGGTGTTGTCGGTCTTCATAGAACTGGTCAACTTCAACCTCTTTGGCATCAATGGTTGGGGCATAGACTTGGATTACTGTGATGTTGAACCAAGTTAATTCTGTCGTTTTGGAGATTGTACCCCAGTACTGATTTTCCTACTCTTTTATTGACTATGATGGCTACTCCATTTCTTCTAAGGAATTCTTGACCACAATAGTGGTGCCTCACAAGACAAGACTAATTCGTTCCAGAAGAACGTTCTTAGCGCAAAATGCTCTTAAAGCGAAATGAAGTTTTCCATTGAAAACAAAAGAAAATTGGACGATCCGTTCCACGCCTCCAAAAATATTCACCAAAAAATCATTTTCAACAGAATTTGATGTTGAAATGATTGTTCCTAACATCTGAACCAAGTAACCATGATTAACACAAGATATAAAGCAGAAATAGAGCAAACTAACCAGCGCTTACGGATCTGCTTAGAGGCAAGTTCTGGCCTTGACTGCTGCTTGCTGGCTTGGAGGATCCACTGCTGTCACTTTAAAAGGGCTTTTTACCTTAGCTTTTCTGGGCATCATGGGTGGTTTGCAAATGCTTCTTGCCTTGGAGAAGTGACAAGGAGGAATTTCTGCTTTATTTTGGGCAAGGACAAGGACAATTTCTGCTTTATTTTGTGTGTGTGCGCGCGCGCATGTGCACGCACTTTGAGAATATCCCGGAGAGGAGAGGAGGGGGAGGGGACTTCCTGGAGATTGAATCGTGAGTCTGAAGTCTCGGGAGTTCTATCTCTTGAATGCCTTTCACTTATTTTACGCTGTTTAAGCAGCAAGAGAGGAGAGCTCCGTTGTGAGATTTCCCACGTGAGCTCATCGCACAGTGCTCATTGTGATCAGAAACATCAACCTGCCGCCATGCGGCAGCATAGGCAGAACGTACATGTGCACGCTGCCACCCATATGGGAATGGAGTAAACTGTGTGTGGCAGTCGGCAGACCGCGCGCTTGCTGCGTCGGCAGAACTCTCATGCGGGGTTGCTGTCTGTGCAACAACGGAGTAAAGCACACTGTAGAGTTGGCAGAATGCATGCGCGCACTTTCTGCGTCGGCAGAACTCTCACACGGAGTTGCTGCCTGAACGGGAAATACAGAGTGTGCTTACTGATGACACGCAAGGTATGGCACGAAGTTTTCTCATCTCGTGAGTCGCAGATCATCTAGCAGAATAAATTTGTGATTAAATTTTTTTGCTCATCCTGCGAATCTTGTGAGTTACTCGTCTTGTGAGGTGCCACTGTATATTCAAAGTTAAGGGAAGAAAAAACTCTGTACACTAATCATTAAGATTTCAAAATATTAACAGGTAATACATAAAAGGTAGAATTACTCAGTTTTTATGTTGACTCAGACTTAAATAATATTTATTCTACCAATCAGTTGTAAAAAGAAGGATGAAAAGGGACCAAAGCTTAAAATGAAAAGGAACAAGATCAGAAAATCTCAAGCCCAAGATGAATTGCATCTTAGCATAGTGAAATAAATTTTTGATGGTCTAATCAAATTTTTATCACTTTTGAGAACCCCTGAAAGGCTAGACAACTGGAAGAAGATAAATGTTGTCCTATCTTTAGAAAGGGAAAGCATAGTTAAGGAATTATCATCTGATGCTGATACCTGGCAAAATTCCAGAGCAGATCATAAAACCTGTAAGCACCTTGAAAACAAGATCATAATTACCAGAACTCAGAATGGATTTGAAGATAAATCTTGTCTAACTATATTGCATTTCTGATTTGCTGACTTCCTTAGTAGATTGTGGGAAGGCTGCAGTTAAAAAGTGTCTTGATTTTACTAAAGCATTGACAAAATATAACTTAATATTCTGATTAGCAAGACAGTGGGCAGGATGGGATGTCAGTGCAGGGGCTGTGAATCATTCAAAAATGAATCATTCATACTCATAAAATTTGAAGTATCAAGGGCACCATAAAGTTTAGTATTGGGTTTTGAAGTTTTCAACTTTTTAATTAATTATTTTGATGAGGAGGTGGATGGAATGCATATTACATGATAGAAAATTGGGTGGAATAGCTAATAAAAGAAAATTCAAAATGTTTTAATCAATTAAGAAGTAAGCTGGAAGTACCAAAAGGAAATACAGACACTCACAAATTTCTTTACTCAGGAAACAAATGCATTCATACAGAATGAAGAATACCTAGAATGGTAACACCACCTGTGAAAAATATCTTGAAAAAGAACTGGGTTGCAAACTATTATCAATTAACAATAGTTCAGAGCAAAAAAATATTGAAGTAATTTTAAGCTGCACAATAAAATATAGTTTTCAAATCATAAGAAACTATATTTTACTTTAGTCTGTATTAGTCAGATTTTACCTTGAATATTGTAACCTTAAGAAGGGTTTAAGTGCAGTAATGAAGATAATCAGTGGCTTTAAGACAAAATCCTATAAAGACTGTTTAACCTTGAAAAGGAAAGAAGAGGGGATATTGCTACGTTCTTCAAATACCTAAATGGATTCATACTAAAGAAGGTCAAGACCTGTTCTCTGATAATACAGGATATAGCCTAATGGATTTAAGTTATAGGAAGGCATATTCCTGAATGGAATGTTTATTAGAGTATATATTTATTAGAAGTATAACCCACTTTTCATAGCAACTCCTCCTCCAAATTTCCTCACAAGTGTAAGTCTATTGTTAGGTTGGGATGAGCGTGGGTGATGAGCCCAAAGTCACCTAGTGACCCCTATGGCTAACAATGGATTTATATCTGCCTTAGATAGTGGAATCACTTACCCGGAGAGGTGGTGGGCCCTCTTACTGAGTGTACTCATTTAGAGACTTTATGGCTATATGTGGGTGAACTGGAGCTGAGAGTGGGTGATTGGCCCAAAATCATCCAGTAAACTTGACATGGAATTATGAGAAGAACGATGTTATTCCCTCTTTGTTCAGAAATTTCAGTTTTGATAGTGATCTGTCAGAATGACCACCATAAAACAAATAAGACCTGAAATGTCCTTTCTGCAAATGATGTGTGTCTTGTTTCAGACCAAGCACATACAATCCAGCTTGATCACAAGAGCTTTACTGGCAAGCAGGAAGAAGTCTAATACAAAGGGAAATAGACAGCTATACAAGAGAATTCACAGAAAAGATAGCAGACTGAGGGTTTGCCTAAAAATTCAATCCAGTCCGAAGAAACATGGGTTCAGAGAAGTAAACATAATCCACAACAATCCAAGATTCAAATCTCAAGGAGGTAAGTTAGCTGGTCTAAGTTGAAAAGCCAAGAATGAGGAAGCTGAACAGGAAGTAAGGACACTGGAATGCAGATCCGAGGTTGGTGAATTGTTCCCAATGAAGGGTTGGTCATTGGTGGCTGTTCTGGTATTAGGTGCTTTGCCAAGATATGGCCCTTGTCACACCATCTCTTGTGGATTTTTTGCTGATTCAGCTTCTGGTGATCAATTATCTACCAAGTCCTGAGGCTGGCAACCTGATGTAGAGGAGGCCCCTTAGGTTCTGTGTCTTACAAATCCAAGTCCATAATATCAGCTGTCCCATTGTGAAAAATACATCAATTACACCAACAGCCAAACCTGCAAAAGCAGCACCCCAAATGGGGAAGAACAGCAGAAAAGAGTGTCTGTGTAGTAACTGTTGGGAAATAACATTTTTATTCCAGAGATAGGAAGGATACTGGTTTTACCTTAATTTTGCCACTATAAGTTGCACCAATTCAATACTTCCACTCAAAAGTGAAGAGTTGGGATGCGGTAACTAGCAGAATTTTCTGCAAGGTTGATGCTAACTTTCAGAGGGGATAAAAAGGAGAGTCACTTAGATCATCTACAGGAGGACCTGCTGCAATGTTAAATTCTTTCTCTTTAAATACGATTTCTTCTTACGTGGAATATGAGGATCCTAACCTTTGTGATTTGTGACACTGCCTAGAAGTGTCATCTATTTATTTAAACTAGCTCCTTGATGAAACCAAGGTAAAGGTTTCTCCTTTAGTTGTGTCTGACTCTAGGGGGCGGTGCTCACCTCCATTTCATAGCTGAAAAGTCAGTGTTGTAGCTGATGCTTCTGTGGTCATGTGGCTGAGGCACACAGAACACTGTTACCTTCCCACCAATTCAGGCAGTATCTATTTATCTACTTGTATTTTGCATGCTTTCCAACTCTAGGTTGGTAGGAGTAATGAAAATGTATTTACTGTCAAATTAGCTCAATTCATTATACCCCCTGGCTTCAACATGCTGTGCAGTAGGACATTTTGAATTACTGTATCAGCAGGACCATAGCAGCCCAGCCTAACAAAGCATGGTGACCCCTTTTTGGTAATGAACCACAGGAGGGCAAGAATTTAGTGCAGGACTGTCCTGCTTTATAATAAAGTATCATCTAGATCTGATATTTTCTGACAGGCACTTGGGAACATTCTCCACAACTTTGGAGGCAGTTGATTGCCTAGTAGTCCACTGATAACTCATATAACTTGGGTGCTTGAGATAATAGCTCCTGAGTGGGGCCAAATCCTGGTTTACTGAGCTCTGGAAAATGAAGTGGAAGCAATTCTTGGAATGCCAATACAGGATTGCTTGAGCATGGCTATAAACTCAGTTTAAAGTCTATACCATACTGATAAGTGCCACTAGTTCTCCTGAATTGGATCAAGGGGTAGTCGGCCAGCAGCTCTGTGTAGTGTGGGTAACTCCTGTCTTGGTGGAGAGCAACAGGCAGCTCTCCTACTTGATTATTTGTGACTAATTTGTAAAGCCCTTTGTTGATAAAGTCATTCAGATTGCTACCTTCACCATGCCATATTTTCTGGATCTCATCTTGGATACCCTATGGGTATCGATAAAGTAATAGGTTGCCCTAAACATGGCTATATTTGATATCTGAAGACTTCTTAGAAGTTTCAGTTGGTTCAAGATGTAGTAACTGAGTTATTAGTTAATGGTTCTCACCACAAAGACATTACCTGCTCCATTGGACCCCAGTACAGGTGTCCTATTGCTTCAATTCAAAATGCCTATAAAGGCTATAAAGTCCTATGAGGCTTAGTTCTGAGATACCACAGGACTGCCTTCTTCAGCCAAAATTGACCTGTCCAAGCAATGCGTCCTTGGTGAAATTGTTAAGGATCCTCCATTTCTGTGAATTCTGTGATGAAATTCACAGAAATTTATTTTTCAGTAACTGCACCTACGTGAAGGAATATCTTTTCTCTGGAAATCAGACTTACCTCCACATTATTGACCTTTTAAAAGTTATTAAAAAATAAACTATTTTGGAATGCCTATGGAAACTGTAATGACACCACTGAGGAATTTATGATTCTCTTTTATTATTTAATAGTTCTTGTTAAATATTCATTTCCATGGATGTTTTATATATACCTTTGTTTATATTACTTATATGTTACTATTAATTACTGAGAGCATAGTATAAATGAAATCAAATTAAGAAAGAATCACCTACATTAAATCTCATAACCAGGCAGTAAACCAATATGGCAAATACAAAGTACCTTTCATTATAATCAGATGTAACACAAACACTGTGATAAGTTTTGATTATCCCCCTCTAGCGTACAAAATCCCGCATGAAATTATATATGGTTGTCAAATAAGATTCAAATGAGATTCATAGGGAGAGTAAAGTTATTTTATTAAATCATGCACATCACATGTGTTAGTGCAAATAGTTCAATCTGTACTCCAGAAATTCTATTGTTTTTATATCTTTACAAAATAGATTTAAAACAATTATTTACTTTTAAAAATGTAATTCTGAAGTTAAGCATTTTCAGAATAATATTTGCAATAACCTATATACAAGAGGTACTGTGTACCACTGGCATGTGTGTGTTGTGGGTGAGTTACAGTTTCCTGTAACTGAAAATAATGAAATGAACAAAAATGACATTTTCTACATTTGTGAACTAATATCCCCTTAAATCTAAATGATCCTCCCATTAACAAATTCCAAATAGCTTAAGACAGAATTTATAAAATAAAAATGACCCTCAAAGGCAAATGATCTAAAAACTCTATTTATATGTTTAACTAGATTTTGATTGCCATTAAATCCTTGAAACCAACTTAATTTTTGTTGAGATAATCTTCCTATGAATTTTCTATCAGATGAATCATTTTACCTTTCAATTCTTTTTATATTATTACAGACCTTAATAAACTGAGTTGGTATGCACTGAAAACCAGCACAGCCAGGCTGAAGTTATGATTGCCCCTACTCATAAGCCAATAATCATTAGAAACATTGATATTAAGGTCAAATAAACTGTGATGTAAAGTTTCTAATTACTGACAGCACATTCTTTCAGCATAAGCTGTTGTAAAGAAGACCAATTAGATTATTCCACCTTCCTGAAAGCTTGTCCGATTTGATTTTCTTCCTCTTTTCCCTAAAACTAAAAGCACTCAAGAACCTCACATCATGAAGCTATGCCAATGCAAAATTAAAGAAACAAATACTACTTCCCCAGGTTGGTTCTGAAAATAAGTGACTGAAAAATAATAATTTCTTTAATGTGATATGTGAGAAAATACACTGGTTTTTTATACTATCTATATACATGAAATTTAATAAATTACATTCAAACTAAAAATTGAATTACTGCACTATGTTCATCAGAAAATTAAAATTTTGCTCCCAGAAAAACCTTAATTCACTCAGGCACACACATGCACACAAAAACAGTCTAGATTTATGCTTTTCACCCATTTTTTTCTAGAGCTCTTTAAGGCTGATAATGAATTATACAAGCTCCAAGTCATCAATAAAATAGGGCTTTTACTGAACAAAAATATTTGTTTTTATCAGAAGATCTGGAAAAAAAATTGTTCCCAACAGCTCAGTGACTTACAGCAAGTAAAAATAGTATGTTAATGTACAAATAACATCAAACTGAAAGGCACTGAGCACACACTGCATTGACTTCCAAGTATTTAAAGGATATTTGGCATGGGTATCCAAATCAGGGGAATTGCATTGCTTTCAATCGGGCAATCAATTTTTAAAGTAAAATATCCACACATCTCACCATCATAAATAATTTGGTACCAAGAAGCCTACTTGAGGCCACCGTAACAGTATTTAGGACTCCAACATATAATCTTAAGAATTACACATAAGTGTCAGCAATAATATTGCTCACCATAGAATGAAATAATTATTTATTCCCTCTTTATAACAGATACATTTTGTACAGTGTAAAGCAACGACCCTGCTGCTGCCAAACTCTGAAGGACTAAGAGGTAAAAAAGGGTTAGGAAGAGGATGATTCTGTTTCCCTCAGCACGTGAATGATGCCAGCTTCTAGATGGAGGATGGGGTATGGATTCAACAACAATTCTCATGGAGAAGCTCTGGTGAGGCCTGGGTACAGCACCATGGCTGTCACAGCTACCAAAGCTGCCATCACAGGCATCCAAGGCCAGTGGCTCTGTGTAGGAAAAAAAAAGAAAAAAAAAGAAAAGAATCAATCTCTCATTTGCTTAAGTTGATACTATTTCTTCATTCTTGGTAAGCCTAGAATGTTTTCCATTTGTTTTAGGTTTTGATAAAGTACTGACTGGGTTTTAATTAATTAAGCATAATTTCCTTAAAAAGAAATTCCGATGGACAGAAATGTTCATGATCTTTTTCTGTTTTTTTTGTGCCTTCCAATCAGTGTTGACTCCAAGACTAATCCCTGCAGTATTCTTGGCAAGATTTTTAGAAAGAAGTTTGCCATTGCCTTCTTTCTAGGGCTGAGACAGAATGACTGGCCCAAGGTCACTCAACCAGCTTCATGCCTAAAGCAGGAAGAACTCACAGTCTACCAATTTTTAGCCTGGTACTCTAAATTGGTTCTTTCTTAATTTCATTATCTTTATAATTTCACTGTCTAGGCAACTTGCTACTCTCCAGGAAATTTGAACCACAATCTCCACAGTTCCTTTGTCATAAATTATGTTGCCCAGGATTAATGTGAGTTAATCCAAAGTATGCACACTGCCTTTCCCTGCTTTCAAATATATTTCCTGTTAGTTATTTGAGAATTTAATTCATTAATAGCATTTATGCTTTGTCCCAAATAAACCTAGTTGGATGTCATGCCAAATTATGAATTCTTTTGAAATGTCTTCAAATGCCTTAAAGCAATGCATGTTTAACTTTTCTTGCCTAAATTTAAAATGAGTCAGATATATTGCAGTGTTAATATTACATGTATAATTGTTTGTGTCTGCTTGTTAAAACATTAACTATTATGATTATTTGATATAAATGGTCATGGTCTTACAGAATTCATTTTGGAAAATATCAGAAAGCACTGCAAGATTAGAACTGGAAATGCAAACCCTCTACCTATTGCCCTCACCTTGTCCTTCCCCCTCTATCATCGTCACCACAATAGTGAGGAAAATAAAATAAAACATTCAGAAAGAAATGCTAGAATTAGTTGACGGTAAAAATAAATTCAAGAACCAAACTGAAGCAAGCAAACATCTGATCTGCTAAGAGTGAATAGTTAGGTCTCCTTCCAGGTCCTAACTGCAGCATCTTACATAAGACAAATGTGTTTCGGAAAAGGAACAGAAAAAATGTTTACAATAGGATACTGTTAGCATCAGCACAGGGAAAACAGACAGATGTTAAGAGATTAGTTTGCTTGGTTTGCCAATATTATAAATACTGGCTTATTAAATGAAGAATTGACTTGAGTCAGGTAAATAAATACTTAATTTTCATCATGCATTTTTTTTTACAAAAATGGCACAAACATGGTGACAAGGGACGAACATACATGGACTGAATAGTGCTTGTAGTACCTTTCTCTACCACAATGGGCTGTAACACCAAAACAGGAAAGCCAGGATAAGGCCGATGAATACGGCTGGGACAGGTGGAAATATGGAAGGCTAAAGGGAAGGGAAGGGATATTAAGATCATTTTGTGCTTCAAAAATCAATAAGGTAAAGATGATTTAGATAGGGGGATAGCTCAAAAATCAATTCTTGTTTCAACTGAAACATAAAGACATCCAACAAGACACAACTACTTTGGCATACAAAGTTAGTATACCACTGTACAAAGTAAACATGAATAATGAAAAATGAAACATTTTCTTGAGTCCTTTCTTACCATGTGGAATTTGCTAGAGCAGCCTTCCACAATTGGCTGGATGATTATCTCCCTTCAGAACATGACAGACTTTAACTTCCATCTCTCCACCCAGCAAGTTCAACGTATTTGGAAGGGGCTAGGTTGAAGGCTTCACTAGATGATAGAATGCTGTACATTTTACAAGTACAACAAATGCCAGAATTTCACCCATACTCAGTGGAATCCAGGAAATTCAAATACTAACCTAGAGTTCTGTCCATAAAGTACACTTCCTCTAATATATCTTTGCCTTGATAAACTTACAACTGTGATAAAATACAAACTCTGTCTCGTTTTATTGATGGACACTTAATACAATTTTTTTCTTACATATTTCCATGAAAGAAAAAGTATCTCCAAAGCAAACAATATCCATTGTAAAGAACACACATATTTGATTTTGTATAGTTATATGTGTTCTTCAAAATGATGTCTCATTGTGTAACTGGAACTTTTGTTAAAACTTTTTTGTGTACCAAAACTTAAATTTTTCAAAACACTTTTCAACAGGGAAAAGGACAAGCATGTTCACATCATTTTCATAAGCTACATTCTTCCATTATCTACTGTACTATTTGAATTTAAAACTCTTTTAGCATCTGGTCATCCAGATGGGTGATCCAAATTTTAAAATAGGAATTACTCAAGGTGACTTGGGGTTGCAACAAAGTGTGAAACAACTGCATCCCAAAGTTTTCTTTTGATTCAGCAATTCTATCACGAATCTCATTAATAAAGTTTACCATTATCTTCTACAAAATAAAAAAAGAAACGTTCTAAGTCGAGCTCAATTCTTAGCTGACTAGAGAGGCATATCCATATATTTTCCTGGAAATAATATAGAAGTAGCTTGCCATTGCCTTCTTCTGGTTTGTTTTGCTTTTGAGCTTCATTTTAGCTCAAATTCTGAATGGCATCCAATACTAACTAGAACCTTACTGGTTAGTAGTATTTAGATTTTTCAAGGTCATCTAAGGTGATAAATAAGTATAATGGGATATTTTGCTCTAATGAAGATAAGGGAAAAACACAGCATTCAAGCTGTGAAAAATAACCTACACCACAATATATACTGAATGATTTTGTCAGCAGTGAATATTATTATGGTCTGAGAAAAATCAGATTGTGTGCTTCCAAGCCACATGAAAATCAAAGGTACAACACAACTCTGCATTTTAATTCTATGCTGTCAAGTGCAATGCTAATATTTATTGGAGATTCAAATTCTTCATTTCACAATTAGCAGATACTTATGATCTAACATCCCAAATTTGTTAAGGCATGTTCATCTATTATTAATCCTAAAAATAATCTGATTACAAAATTTGTCTCCATATCTTGTCAGAAAAATAGGCAGATAAATAGACATTATAAATGATAACTGTAAGACCCAATTCAGGCAGCAGATTAATTAAGAAAAAATACTGCCAGCAAAATTGATGAAAATATTTTGGCAAAAAGATGTGCCTCACATAAAATACTTAGCAAGTGGAAAAAATACATTTATGACTAGGTGTATGAAGTGCTTTTGAATGGGTATAGGCATGCACACAGCAACAGTTTGGTTTTCCTAAAAAAAGCTGCCGTTTTTCCTGGGCTTACTTGGTAGCCACTAAATCCCAGAAAAATACACATTTGAGTTAAGAAGCACACTCTGCTTCCCAGGCTTCTAGTTGAATCTTGTCAGAGCTTCCTTAATTTATATATGCATTTTACTGGATTTGTGAAGCCACCATGCAAGTCCAAGAAAAGATGCAACTTCTTCAAAGAGGGATTTACAGGTGTGGTATGATCATCATGCCCAATCCAGTGGAATTCCATGGTGAGGTTGTGTATGTTGCCAAAACTTACTTAAACATGCAATTTAAGTAATCAGTCTTTTTATAAGCACACCTATCATATGTTCTCAAAATTCCAAATTTGCTTTTTGCCAAAAATATACTTGTCAGCCATCTGGTTTATGATACAATGGGCCATATAATTTTTAAAATGTTTATGATTCAAACTCTTTTGAAGATGTCTCCAGTAAAAGAGATATCCATAAACATTTTAGTAAACAGTACCAGTTTTAAAGACTACACAAACATATTTAAATTTGTGAACCTGTACTTGTTATTTATACACTGCCGCCTTCTTGTATAATAAGAACTTTGAAAATGTTTTTTGTGGAATAAAATTTTCTGTTACGTGAAGTATTTTTGAAAATGGCAAAAGAGAAAGTTGGTTGCTTTATCCTAAGTGCAATTAGAAAGTTGGTTGCTTTATCCTAAGTGCAATATTAGGACCTTGGTGTTTTTTCCACCATACTATAGGATATACTAGGATCAATACCAGGCTAGAATATGGATGATTCTATAGTTTTCATAGTAAAATATTCCAGGCATCACTAGGACTAAAATCTCATATTCCTAACTTGATTAATTTAAAATGATTCTTTTAAAAAAACTAACTTTCTTGGAAATTCAAGTTCTATTGGTTTCAATATTACCAACAAAATTTAGATGGCAATTACAATATTTATACTGAGATTCATCACTGGACAAACTTACCATATAAGACAACAAAATCAGAGACCAATTAAACCAAGCCTAAGGATAAAATATGTGTTTCAAGGCTCAGTATTAAAAATTAGCAGGAGCAAAAACCAAGTAATGAGAAAATCACCCTAATGAGCATCTCTATCTCCTTCTTAGCTTTTGTACCTCCATCTATTTAATTCTAATCTTATTCAATGTAAGAGAAAACTTTTCTTTGTTCCTGAAAAATGGTGCTCTAAGTCAGATTGTATTGAGGACAGGGAATATTGTGGGGAAGTAGGAGGGAAAGTCACTTTTTGAAACTTAATTGACTCAGAAAAAAATGATTTCCTGATAACTAACAAACAATTCGAAGTTACTTTCTTAATGAAGAAAGCATGAGTCAAGAGCTTTCATATACAGCGCATCCATACATTCTCACAGTGGAAATGACATAAGATCTAGCACATACAGTCTTTATTGACTTACATTATTTCCTTTTTCTTGAAGTAGCTTTAAGTTCTCTTTACACTGCTTAAGTTCATCTATAATTGATTGCTTTTCCTGCTCGGTGATTTCAAATTTTAGCTTCAGCTCTGAAAGCATGGCTTGTGTCTTTTCATACTAAAGCAAATAATAAGAACAACAAAAAAGGCATTTAAACTTCAGAAATAAATTAAAGACAATTTCTGAATAATTTTTTAATCTCTAACAAATTGTTACACTCTATTACAAGACCCCTGGGAAAGACATAGGAAAAATGGAAACAACAATTTTACCCTCGAGTGATGGCAGCAGATCCTCCCGATCCAACAGGGGCCACCCAGACAACACCGGCCGAGCAGCAGCTGATGGCCAGAATCTGCCTCTGAGCAGATCCATAGCAATACAATTAACCCTAAAGCAGCCAGATGAACCTGGCTAAGAACTGTACAGAAACAAGAGAGAACAGAACTCAAGGCTAAGTGGAAAACCTCTTCCATAAACCAAGGAACCATCAAGAACCATCATTCAAATTAAAGCACAGTTGTTATTCTCTTCCTGGCTTGGATCGGGCCCTTGGAGACCCCTGCCTCAAAATCTTCTAGCAAAAGTTAAAGTGCTGGTTAATTTGTTCTATTTCTACTTTATATTGTGTATTAATCTTTGTTACTTGTTTCAGATATTAGGGACAATCATTTCTACATAAAATTCATTGAAAATGTTTTTTTATGAATAGTTTTGGGGGCATGGAACGGATCATCCAAGTTTCCATTGTTTCCTATGGAAAACCGCACTTTGGTTTAAGAGCAATTCAGACTAAGAGGATTCTTCTGGAACGAATTAGGCTCACAGTCCGAGCCTCGCGAATTAGGCTCACAGTCCGAGGTTCCACTGTATATTTCCATGGAGAAGAAGGCATGTTATGGCTTGTGGAGCAGCAGCTCATGCTAAGAACTCACAGAGAGTACTCGACCAGAAAGAGCCATCTCTTCCCTCTTAGGATTTCTCCAATAAGACAGCGGCATACCTGGTCACCAAAGATGACAGGTTGACTCATTGCCAAAAATGCTTCATGGTAGAACTGACAGTAACAGGATTTGCTCATCTAATTGAGCTTTCTTACCAGAAAAGTTTATATTGAAAGAGGAAACACTAATGTGCTGATACGTTTTGTTACTCTCTGCTGAAATGATTATAAGGCAATTGAATGCTCTTGTCTTTATCCGAAAAACAAGTTAACTCATATTTAATGAAACTGAGTAATAAAACTCTCACAAGTCAATAAATTTTTATTATTTCTCAAGGCAGTTGGGAGCTCAAGAAAGTAAAAAATGGTTCATGATATTTGACCTAAACTATGATAATTCCCCTGTAAAAACTGACCCCACAGCTGTTAGAAAAGTGCTGTTTCAAATTAGGGGCCTGGGAAAATGGTATACAAAACAGAATTGCCACTGTATTTGCCATGTTGTTCTGAATGAGATTTCCTCCATCAAGCAAATGACTAAAATACATTTTTACAGGGTGAAGATTTTGCCAAATGGAAGGTACAATTTGAGGAAGTCCCCAGTTTGCTTACTGAAGCAGAAAAACGGGCCTGGATTGGAAAATTAAATGGTGTCTCGCTGAGCTCTGATGCATTTTTCCCTTTTAGGGATAATGTGGACAGAGCAAATCAGGTAAGATGGTGACATTGTGATCTCTTGTTCAAATCACATCATAAAAGGTGTTCTTATTTAATCAGCTACTCATACTCTAAATGGAAATGTTTGGCTCCTTGAAGCGTACTTAAAGTAGCAAGCAAGCTAGACATACCACATTGGGATGATTGTGAGCAATTAATTGGAGAACAAACAGTGGTGTGTGTCTCAGGCTAGTACCTACATTGCTTCCTGCAGTTTCAAATCAAGGTCCCTTAATAGTCTCTCTTTGGCAATTTAGCACTAATACAAGCTTCATCTTATCCTCTGAACCTCCAAATTTTACTGTTATAAACTAACCTGAGACATTAGTGCAGTTTTAAAAAAGATCTCACTAAAAACACTGGCATGTTACCAATTTGGAGTTCACCCCTCAAAAGGGAGGGAAGAAAAAACATCTTAGTCAGTGCGCATTCAATAAAGCCAGGACTCATTCCAAAGCACAAGTTTCTTTTACCATGTATCACAAAAGAGAAACGGGAGAGATCTCTGACTTTTAATCATTTACTGAATCTGTTCTGGAAAGCAGAATTTGTTTCCACTTCTTGCTCTGTAAGGCCTTCTAGAAGTGGTGATGGTGAGGGTGGCATGCAACTTTCCAAGTCCTAGGTTTGCTTTCTATGGCTCCTTCTATTCTCCTTTCTTTTACTCACTGACTCTTAATTTTTCTAATTACTTTGAGCTCAGCAGTCTGTAGCCATTTGTAACACCACACTGTTATTGTTGGCAAGACAGAAGCAGAAAAGCACAGTACACTCAAGATAAATTACAATCTTCTGTTCCAGTTTTTAACTAAGACCAATGTACTTTGCGATTTATCCTTAAAGTAAAAGTAGCTGAAGTGTACTATAGGCACATCTTTAATTTAGATTTTGCCATAGGCAATGGGATAACCAGTCTGGATATAATTAGGACTGTAATCACCCACTTGTCATGATTAGACCATTTTGGGGTGAAATTCACAGGGCTGGGAGGTATAAATAGTTTGCCCTCTGAAATTATGGAATTCAGTGGGATATGCTGGGCCATTGACATGATTACACCCAAATGAATTAATCATTGCTGAGATTTTCAATAGAGGTGCAGCCAGGGAAGCAAAGAGGATAATGTCTTATGAGACTGAGGTTGAAGCAATGAAGATGGTAAAAAGGAGTTTCTTGATGTTTCCATTGCATTCTCAAGTGCAAATCTACAGAGCTTTCTAAAGCTATAAGTAGGTTAATATCATACCCCTCTGAGGTCCACTGTGTTATGTGATATGTAGAGATTCGCAAGGCACATCAAGAACAGACCAGAACACCACAGCTATTGATTCTTGGCCATCTTGAGGAGGGGGTTGTATGCATCATTGCACGAAGAAGTGGTTCTTTTTCCCTATAAAGAGGCAGTGCTTTGAATACTCTTTTCAGGAGGTTTCTTGTTATGCGCCAGAAGGTTAAAGAACAAACATCTTTTTCTGGGCTTCCCAGGGGATACAGAGGAGAGTAGTGATTCAGAAAGTAGAAAGCTTTCTTTAGAAGCAAGTGATTCTGTAGAGTCATGACTGTTTCATCTAGTTAGGTGAAAAAATTGGCCTTGACTGGGTTGACTTTTACAGGAGAGAAACAGTCAGTCTCTTACTCTCTCGCTTGGTCTTCCTCTGGCTTTTGAGTCAATTGACAGAAGTATCTTCCACAGTCAGCTATGTGGACTGGGAGAATTTTATGTAATAATTCTGCTTTTAGTCGTATGTTTTCAAGATTTGTTTTGAGAGACTGAGGGTTGATCCTCTGAAGCCTTACTGTGAGGTGCCCCAAGATGCTGTCCTGGTCTTTAATAGTATTTAGTGACTTTATGAAACTACTGGATGATATAATTAGGGGATTTGGAATGAATGTTAATTGGTATGCTGATGTCACTTGGCTGTTTCTCTGCATTGTCTGAACTGGATATACTACACACGAGTGCAGTAGTGGATTTGAAGAGGGTCAAAAAGCCAAAGATGAATCATGATAAGCAAGACTATCTTGTGTTGTTGTTCAGTCACACAGTCGTGTCTGACTCTTTGCGACCCCATGGACTGCATTACCCCATGACTGCATTACCCCCCCATCTTGCACTGCCTCCCGGAGTCTTCCCAAGCCCACACCCATCACACTGACCATGCTATCTATCCATCTCATCCTCTCCCGTCCCCCTTCTCCTCTTCCCTTCAATCTTTCCCAGCATCACAGTCTTTTCTAATGAGTCCTCCCTGCGCATTAGGTAGCCAAAGTACTTGAGCTTCAACTTCAATATCTGTCCCTCCAAAGAGCAATCAGGGTTGATTTGCTGTAGGATTGACTGGTTTGATCTCCTTGCCATCCAAGGGACCCTCAAGAGTTGGATAATTAGGAGTGGCCTTTGGTTATTCCAGCCTTAGCCCTTTTTGGGTACATAATAATAGCAGAATAAAGATCCCTCCTCTGTCCTGCACCGTTAAAGAAAGCACATGCTAAGTGAGGAATATTTATCCAATAATCACTCTCCCCTCTAAAAACAAGTTAGTTTTAGCTATTTGGCCAAGTGGATTAAACATACTGCTGGAACAAAACAATGAAAGGTGCTATTTCTGAGGGGTTTTTTTCAGTACTATGTATTACTATTGCACATTGCAAGTGACCAATGGATGCTAAGACTTGACAATCATCCATTGCATCTCATTTTCTGCAGGCAGATGAGGCCTGGAGTGAGTTGCATCTATCATGAGCCATCGTCTGTAGCTGGTTGGTTAAAGCTGGGTTTAAAGCAGGTCGCACTTTATTTATTGGCGCACTCTCTATGACCACCCACCTCACAGCAGCGACTCTGGGCAGAGTCCAAAGATTAAATACCCGTTTGTATCCATCTCCGTCCATCCATCTCCAGCCTGACACACAATGCCAGGAGACAGCTGCCACTAAAAAGTCTTCCTGTTCCAGCAGAAGCATTTCTTCCTTCTACATTTTCGCCAAGCTTCTCCTGCCTTTGGAGAGAGTTGTGCCCTCTACTTGGAAACACATCACTAGAGAGAAGGAAGCCTGGATTTCACTTGCAGTTGCGATAATACTTTGGTGAATAGCCAAGCCATCTTTGAAAAAGAAAATCAAACCTCTTTTCAAAGAGGAGGAAAGATCCTCTTTCTAAAGGCTGGTGTCTCAGGGAATTAAAACAACAACAACAACAACAAAATGCAGAGGCTGAGCCACAAAACTATGTTATAAACATGCAAGGCTTGTCAGTATAGATATGTCGCGTCCACTAGGCTCTGATAAATGCAACCGCAGCAAGAGCCAGAGGAAAATCTTTCATTCTAAATGGTTCTCTTGCAAATAATTCAGCCTCGGAGTCCATCGTGGCTAAAGCTATTTCGAGCATCCGCTTTGTTTGCTACCATAATGATTGTCTCAGTTTATAAACATTTGCTCTGTTAATTGCAATTATTCTTATTCCCTTTTTGGCTGAAAAGCCAAAGACTGCTCCAAAAGAAGAGTAGCCTCTAAGGTGAAGCGAGAAGGAGAAACTCATTAAATCAGAAGGGAATAATACGGTTTCATCTTTTGATAGTCCTTTTGGACCATTGTGAGAAGCGCCTAAGCCCAGGTCAGCGCATCAAAAATTTGGAAAATGCCTAACTTGACTCTGTTGGCTTGTCACCTCCCACCCCAACAAAAGGGAAGCAGTTGTTTATACATTCATTTATTTTTTTAAAAAGAATGCAGTCCAATCATGTTGAGATCTCCAGGATCTGCTGTGTGCCGCTGACCTTCAGGCGGTGTTCTCTTTCCGGTGACATGTCCCTGCAATCTATCTGAGGCAGTTCTGGGTCATACACGCCTTCATTCTTGAAGTGGCTTTGGAGAACGCTCTTCCACAGTCTCAGCAGCCTCCAAAAACTGCGTGAAAGCGCACTCTGTTAATCGCACAATTTTTGGAGGCTCTGGAGGCCACATGAAAGCACACACATTCTCACATGGCCCCCGCAGCCTCGGAAAATTGCACGTGAATGGGGTGTGTTTTTTGACAACAGTTGCTAGGGGTTGATGAACATCAGCATGTCACCCAATAAGCATCACTTCTTGCGTGGCACGGCATGTTTCATGAAGCATGGCATGTTTCAGATGCGTGTCATAGATTTGCCGTCACTGACCCAGAAATGTTTTGAAATTCCACTGAAACTACTTCTTGTCTCTGTCACAGATACCTTATATCATGTCATGTAGCTCAGAAGCAAAACTGGTGGGCTTTCTGCTATTGGAAGCAGACGCATCATGCTTCCACTGAGACCATGAAGGTTGGATGGCATCGGCCTTTCAGAACAATGGGCATTTTCCCTGCCATAGTTGGTAATGATGTGCTACTTGCCAGACTATCATTTTGTGAGGAACTGTTCCAAAGTTTCCGATCCCCAGTTCTGTTTCCTTCCCGTATCCCAGAATATGAAGTTCTTCCTCAGAGAACTACCTCATTCCTGAGGGAGGATGCATAATTCCTTCTCATAAAGGGGTTGGTGACCTAATCTAGTTCTCCACAGAAAAGCCATACACTTCCACGGTGGAATTTAATGAATTGCTTAGGATATTCCAGAGAGTGACCAATCATTTTTGTATCTTTTATTCGGCGTGAGCACTTTTTTCCCCTTTTGGAAAATCGGGATACTGTTGTCATTGTTTTAAATGAAACTGTTTGGAAAGTTACAGCTTTTACAGATGAGGGAGGTTGTTCAGTCGCGCAGTCGTGTCCGACTCTTCGCGACCCCATGGACTGCATTACGCCAGGCCCCCCTGTCTTGCAC
>JANHZU010006138.1:184341-200036 GCA_032468055.1 Acrochordus granulatus | reverse complement strand
AGGCAAAACATCTCCAATAACAAAAGTTTAAAAAACAGGCATCTGGATTGGATTTTTTAAGTAGAAGATGTTTCACCTTTAATTGCAATTACCCTGGATGAATGAGAGTCTTCACAGACATCTCCAATAACATCTTTCAATTAAAATCCAGTTGCCTTTTTCAGAAACTTTTCAAATTTTTGTAATTTTTACTACTTATCATGATCTGGGTTAATGAGAACATTCATAGACACTTGAAATTAGGAGTATATAAAGCACACTGATTTGGGAATGAATATTCTGGAGAACTCTGGAATTTTTTGTTCCTGTTTGGATGTGGGAGGCTTGGCAATTTCCAGAATTAAATCCTAAGAATGAAAAATGGTTTCAAAAGCCCCATGGGTATTTTAGCCCAAAACAGGTCTGTTTTATTCAGAATGTAATGTCCAAAACATATCTAACTACTTCCCATCCAAAGAATTTGTTTCTGGAAATCACCAAACCATCTCCAGAACAGCAATGATCCAGAGTAGTTCTGGTATACTCCTAAGGGAAAATATAATGCTCTGGAAAATTAGTGAATTATGCGTATCTTTACTTGAAACTTTTCATACAGTCTGAGGAACCACCACTACATTTTTTTAAATTAATAACTGCTTATTATTCCTTAATATCAATCTGAACTGAATGATTCAACTCACAATAGAGTATGAAAATATTTTAATAGGATCTTACAGTTTAATAATCTTTAGTACTGTACTTTTAGAACATCTTGATACAATGGCACAAATCATTTGAAAACTGGAATTAAAAGCTCCTTTTTTATTGTTCTGTAAATTCACAGGAGATAATTAAAAATGTACAGTACAGATATCCACTGCAGTGATCTTATGGCATAATTTCTGTTAACACAAATATGAAAAACATGGGCCATTTATACTGCTGACTGGTCTGGAGTTACCAAAAAACTTCCATGACTTAAAGATAAACTTAAATTTAATTTTCCCCAATATTAGTCCAATTTCTTAACTTCTACACCTTGTAAGGGAATGATATACTGTGTTCAAATGTAGAATAGTAAGTTTTAAACTTATCCATTTTGATTGTGTTAGTAACTCTACCTAATAATCTTCAGCCAGAATCACAGTATTTCATATATGATTTATTTTTTATCTAAGGTTGACAGGACCTGTGGTATAATTTACAGTGGTACCTTACAAGACGAGAAACTCACAAGACGAGAAACTCACAAGACGAGAAAAAAATTTAATAAAATTTATTCCGCTAGACGAGCCGTGACTCACAAGACAAGCAAACTTTGTGTGAATAAGTTACATGTCATCAGTCAGCACGCTCTGTATTTCCCGTTCAGGAAATGCCACATGGCTTTCTCCATTGCCATACAGGCGGCAAGTGCATGTGTGTTTTGCTGATGCTACCGCGTGGCTTACTCCATTGCCCTATAGGCAGCAAGCGCGCGCGCACACAAAATAAAGCAGAAATTGTCCTTGTCCTTGCCCAAAATAAAGCAGAAATTACCCCTCGTCATTTCTCCTCTCACAGTATGGAGGCAAGAAACATTTCCAAACAATCCACAAAAGATGCCCGGAAAGGCGTTGCTGAGGGAAAAGGCAGTTTTGCCTCAGCGGCGGTGGCAGCAGATCCTCTGAGCCAACAGGGGGCGCCAGACAGCAGCTGGCCGAGCAGCAGCCTCAAAGCAGATCCATAAGTGCTGGTTAGTTTGTTCTATTTCTGCTTATATCATGTGTTAATCATTGTTACTTGTTTCAGAAGTTAGGGACAATCATTTCTACCTCAAATTCTGTTGAAAATGATTTTTTGGTGAATATTTTTGGGGGCGTGGCACGTATTATCTGACTTTGCATTGTTTCCTATGGGAAACCTCATTTCGCTTTAAGAGCATTTTATGCTAAGAGCGTTATTCCAGAACGGATTAGTCTCGTCTTGTGAGGCACCCTAACTTTTGTGTATTTATATGTGGCAACCTCTGGAAAATATACTTGAAAAACTTTTCCTTACATGACACTAGAGTTTTGGTTCAGATACTTTTATGGAATGGCTGTACAAAGTACACTAGAGATTTTGATTTTGGACCTAGCCTCCTTTCCAAAACTTGTGATATGCAGCTATGGACAACAGAAATCCCTCAAATTATATGCTTATTACCATGATAAAGAACAATAGAAATAGACTGTTTACTGTATCAAAATCAAATCCATTAAGGTTTTTACTACTATGATATAACTAAAATTCAAATCTTTACTTATCTCAATTTCTGTAATTATTATCGAAGTTTTGTTAATATAAAAAGGCAAGGCACCCAAAGAATCCACTCTTTATATAAATTATTAATATGACAGTTGTGCTATACCTTGTAAACGGGTAGCTTCCTTTCTCTGCTGATCCTCACACTGTTGACATCGTAGCTGAAAGCTGGCTTGAAGACTGACAATCTCTTTTTCAAATTTGGAAGCCTCTTTACGCCATCGTTCAAGCTCAGCTCTTACTTTCTGAAGCTCTTCTTGTAAAACAGAGACATCTGTGTCCCTTTCTGATGCAGCCTTTTCTGCCACTTCTTGCAACAACAGAATCTCATTCTGAGCACTCAACAATTCATTCCGAGTGATGGAAATTTCATTTTCCTTTTCTTCATGAAGACGTTCAATGTCTTTTTGTAGTCGATGCAATTGAGCTATTAACATTTATTAGAAATTATATCATCTTAAAATATGAAATACATATTAAGTCAAATGTAACTATAAAATATTTTTATGAAAATAATTACTGTATAAGATGAAAGGAATGCTTGTATTACATTAAGATATTACAGCATACATTTTACACAAACAGCTTTTTTGGTCAATACTTCGCATTGTTATATTTGACATATTTAGACAAAATTAAAAGTAAAGGTTTTCAGTCATGTCTGACTCTAGGGAGCAGTGCTCATCTCTGTTTCATAGCTGAAGAGCCAATGTTGTCCAAAGACACTTCCATGGTCATGTGGCCAGCATGACTATACACCAAAGGTGAACAGAATGCTGTTACCTTTCCCACCAAAGGTGGTATCTATGTATCTACTTGCGTTTTGCATGCTTTCAAACTGCTAGGTTGGCAGGAGTGGGATGAATAATGGGAGCTCATTCCATTATGCAGTGCCTGGGTCTTGAATTCAGGCTGTCAACCTTCTGGACAAGAAGCCCAGTGTCTTAACTGCTAGGCCACCACACCCCCTAGACTAAATTAGAAAAATATGAAACACTTTTTGAAGGGATTGTTGAAGTTTACCATCATATTAAGCTTATACTTTAGCACAACACTCCTCTAAGTGTAGATCTGTTTTTTGGGAAACTATCTTCTTGTGCAGAAGTACTCCTAGACAATACAGGAAGAAAGGGATACTAATCTAGCTTCTTAAAATTCTGATGAAGAGAGACAACCAGAATGCACTGAAAAGAGTGTAACTGAAGACAGCTCAGGTACTTATAGTGTGACCTTGTCCTGCACTTCAAGAAAACAATGGCAGTTCTTGCAACCCCTCCTTTTATAGTCATGTTTATCTAGTTTGCTTCCACAGTAACCAATCTCCTGCAATTTATCTGTAATTATTAGAGTAAATGAACAGCTGCTATTAAGGATTTTATTTTATTGTTCTTAATCTACAATCTATTAGGAATAAAGAGTCTCAAGCAGGTATTATTTTATTTTGCCTTGTTATAAAAAGGTACTGATAAAAGTTGGTGTAACTGTGAATGAGTAAAGCAGTCATGAATAAAGCAGTGATGCTAGTTGTTTCTCTCATACAAAGTATAAAGAAAGGTAAAAATGTAAGTCTACATAATATCATCCCAAAGTTTACTGGCAAAGGATAGAAATATACATCCAAAGAAAAGAACTACTGCAAATCCAATTAAAAGAAAAAATCTAAAGATTTATTTCATCAGGAATTATTTTTATAGGAATTAGTAAAGGAGATGTGCACTCAGCATTATTATGAGGACAGCACACTTATAAGGCTTTAGACAATTATGCAAATGAAAAATGGAAAGCTTTGAATAAAGCAATTTTGAATGAGGCCAGATAGACAGAGTTAGACCAGACTAAGAATTATTTTTAAAATGAAAATGGTGTTTCTTTTTAACTGAGATTCAAATTCACAGCTGAAGCAAATATGCTAGAAACCTGATGGTATTCTTCTAGTGTGATTATTTTAAACGATTAAAGAGTTTCTATGGAAGAAGAAAAGGCAGAGTCAGTGGTTAAAAGGGGGATTGGTCTTAAGTCGCTACACATGCACAAACGTCAAACGTCCAACCCCTGTGTAAAGACTATTAGCATTATCTGAAGAGTACAAATATTCAGCAGACAACTGGAGAAATTCTTGTGACCTTGTAGCATCAATAAATCTGTTAGCTAGACCTGCACAGACTAAACCTCATCCTTGTGTTTAATAGTTTCATTTTTAGTCTAAAATATATCTAAAGGGTGCCTTTTTCATTACATTATTTAAGGAAATATTCTACTTTAATCAGTAATGTAAGTGGAAAATGAATAAATATTTTGAATAAATATCACATTTATATTATGATCTAGAAGAATTATATGTTAAGATTGTAAGTCAAATTAATTATGAATAAATATTGAAACCATGAAACCATTTCAAATGAAACAAATATATTGGCCTGAAATGCTCTAGTGTTATTAGTTCTAACTAAATTAGTAATGACCAAGGTTTTTTGTTTTAACTATTAATGAAAATGGAAGAATATAAACAACCGGTTGATGTTATTCCAGCTGGAAAAAACTGTCTTGTTTACAGAGTATTAAATTATACATTATTTTCTGGCACAATGTAATAAATCTGTCTTAAGATTAATTTTAGATGACTATTTCTGACTGCTTTGCTTAGTTTCTGTTTTTAAATTATTTAATTGTTCTGAGACAGGAATTATGCTGAGAGACAGGCTGTCAAGGGCAAATATGCCAGTTAGGCTAACCACCAACAGTAACTAGCTAACTGGTCTAAAAGAGTGAAAAGTGCAAAACAAAACAACCATTATCCCATTAAGAAAAGTAGCATAATGTATGAACTATACTATCATCTGACTGCTTCCTCCTATTATGCAATAAAGGTTGATATCAAGCATTGCCATGGAGAATGTCTGGGGAAATTTGGCTAATCTGAGAACAGGGCATCACACAGTCAATGTGACTATGCAGGATAAGCATGATTCCTTCTTTGCAATACCCTCTTCTCTGATATAAGAACTGTACCTCATCCTAGGAATCAGGAAGTTTTTAGAAACACAGCTTTTTAAATTTGCCCTTGGAGACTGTAGGAAGAATGAGAGATATACCTGAGTTAGGAAGAATCTGGCTCCTGTTATGAGTTTATAGTATGATAATCAAGTTGAACTAATTTTGATAGCATTTATAATTATTTGATAATTTTACTAATTATTACTATATACTATGTGTATTCTATGTTTTGCTGTAAATCATTTAGTTTGCACCAAGTACCACAGAAGCATTTGCAATAAATTATCCCATAATATGGACCTGTATATGACATACACAAACAACACCAGTAATAGCACTGTTAGGCAGATTTTAAGAGCTATAGTTTATCTCCAACAGCATATATTCTAGGCAATCATTCATTTGAATCATCGTTAAACAGTATTCTCATTCATATAAAGAAATAGTTTTTATGTCTTATCACTGATAGCAGTTAATTTTACAAACCATTTTAGCACCAGACATTTATTCTACTTTAAGAATTTTGTATGGAAAATGATTACAATTTCTTATTCTTTTCAATGACATATGCAGTTCTTTTCATATGCATTTTTTCTATTATATTTTTTATTAAACCCTGAAAAAAATTTTTACCTTGAAGAACCTGTATTTGTTTGGTGGATTCTTCAGCTTGCAATCGATAGGCTTTTCTCTCTTCTTCCAACAAAGCTGTAGGTATTATGAAAATATTCAGCATATTTCATTATGTCTTCCATTATCAATTTATACATTAGATATTAGTTTTTAAATAAATTAGTTTAGTATGTCATTAAAATTCTGCCAAACCAATATAAGTAAATTAGCATATTTAAATTATTACTGTGCTAATTGTTAATAACCTTTGCCTAAAATTCATGATATCACTCTATTTTCAGAACAAAAATGACTATGAGGAAAATGACTGATTCCATTTTAATTGCTTAAGCTAAACATTTAAACTTAAACCAAAATGCACTGCTGTACATGTCTATTCAGAATTAAACTCTGCTAGTTCAATGGGACTTATTCCCAATTAAGTGCTGATAAGATAGCAGCCTTTTCCCCCTTTGCTGAAAATATGGTATAAACATATACCATGCATCTATATTAAAATGATCATCCATATATTTAAATGTTCTCTTCGATCACTGTATTGGGGCATAACATTTTTCAGGAATTCTACAGATTCAAAGGACTCTTCATCTCACCTTGCAATTCAAAGCATTTTTGTTTACTGGTTCTAGCTAGCTCTTGGGCTTCAATCAGTTCATGGTGCAGCTGCTGAATTTCCTGTTTAGTCTCAGTTTCTGATTGTGCACCCTGCAATTCATCTGCTAAAAGAACATTTTTCTTTAAAGCATTACTTTTGTCAGTACTTTAATTTCTATTACTTTGTGAAGTAATGGAAATCAGATAAAATTAATTAATTATGTATTCTGAATTAGGGTAAGGTTAGGAGACAAGTCAAATTCTGTTAGAAAGACAAGTATTTATATACCCAAACCATGCAAGAAAGTATAAAATACATATTGGTGTAAACAGGTTGCTAATTCTATCCAAAATATATTTAACAGTATTAGGATTATAAATACAAACAGTTTTTCATAAATGTTTCAATATAATTCTATTATGGCTGATATTTCTTTTTAGATTTTTTCATAGCTTATTATTCAAGAATGAAGTACTAAGTAATTGATTCCTTTAAAAAGGGAAAAAAATTGGACTGAAAATCATCATTTTTGCTTATTTTGTGACATAGCACAGCATTAATGAGAGATGAGCATAATGAAACCTACTCTGGACCTACTCTCCTAAGGACCAAAAATATTGTACTAATATAAATGAGATAAAATTAACCTGATTTTTAAAGAAACTTAGTAATCAGGGTTAACATTATCAAATGATTACACAACATGGATTTTTCTGTGCATTTCAGATCGCATTAAAAATAGAAAAGACTAAACAAAATCTATACCCAAAGAAATGCTATGTTACTGTAAATAATTGCATCAAAAAAGACTTGCACACATTTTACTAAAAAGACTAGTCAGGTGAAATTATTATTATGCAGCTAAATGGAATTTTTAAATTAGATGCACACTAATTCCTCTGAGACTTGTGATACCTTCAAGATGAATACATTTATTAAGAAATAAACTTTCATGGATTTCAGTCCACTTCATCTGATGAACAGAACAATACATACACCAATATTCCATATAACTGATTAAATGGACTGAAACCCATGAATTACATAATAATCCATGCAAAGGGGAAGGTACAGGCACAACAGAGGTCCTTGCTATTTCATCTTTCTGCAACAAGAATTATTAAAATTTGAAAAATGATGATTGACCTCCTTCTTGCAATAGCAAAACCACATTCCCTCTGGCCACTCCCAATCCTGCAGTAACTTTGAGGTGAAGCTCACAGTGTATTGAGAATTGATTCTGAATAGTTATCTGCTTCTAATGAAGTGAAATGGTACAGTTCCATTTGTAATCTCCATTTCTCTCATTTTTCCCATGATATTCCCAGAAACATTGGGGCTATCTAAGCTACCAAACACCTAGAAAATACAACACATTTCCACAATACTTTTAGTATATGAACCAGTTTACCAATCTATACAAGTGAATATGTACTCATTTAACCTGAACCTAGACGAGACTCATGTGCAAAGAGGTATAAAAGCAAAGTTCATGACATCATGCTAAGCCATGAAGTATGGATTTAGTTGTTGCAGTTTGTAAACATAGCTTTATAGAAGAAATGGAAATCTGAAGCTCCAAGGCCATCAATAGCGTAAGCAGCCTCCAGGACTCTAAACAGTTGTAAACAAACTGTAACTTACTATGTGACAGAAATCAACTTTATAAAATAGATGATATGCTTAACTTTAATTAATGTGATTTGAATTAAATATTTAAATGAGTCTAGAAATTAAGATTTTTTTCCTCAGTCCAATCCTCTCCTTTTTAGTGTGATGCACCTAGATTATTTATTTGTTAAATTTATATGCCACCAAACTCAAGCAACTCTCGGTGGCTTACAATAAAACAATAATAAAAACAATTTAACCCTTTAAAAAACTTTTTTAAAAAAACAACCAGACCGAGAGGGGAGGAGCCCAAAGAAATATATGGGGGAATGGAGGTGATTATTAAACTACCAACCACCTCCACAATGATGTATACCCATTAGAGCCCCATGCCAGTTGGCAGAAGCAGGTCTTAAGGCTCTTTCAGAAGGCTATAAGGATGGGGGCAGACCTCACCTCTGAGGGCATGGTGTTCCACAGGGCAGGAGTCACAGCAGAAAAGCCTCTTCTCCTTGAACCCGTCAGCCAAAATTCCTTGGCTGATGGGATCCGGAGGAGATCTCTTCTGCCAATTTTGGTGGGATGGGAATTCCCCATTGGGGTGACACGATTCCTCAGATAACCTGGTCCCATGCCATGAAGGGCTTTATAGGTCAAAAACAACACCTTGAATTGCACCTGGAAGTAGAATGGCAACCAATGCAGCTCATGGAATAAAGGTATTACATGGGCCAATCTACTGGCTCCTACAATCATCCACATAGCAACATTCTGCACCAGCTGCAGTCTCCATTTGCTCTTCAAGGGAAGCCAAATGTAATAATTCAATGTAGAGATGACAAGGGCATGAGTGACTGAGTGAAAAGACTCCTGGTCTAGGAAGGGGCATAACTGGAGTGCAACATGAAGTTACACAAAGGCCCTCCTGGCCACGACTGCCACTTGCTCCTTCAACAGGAGTCGCAAGTCCAAAAGAACACTCAGATTGCACACTGGCTCTGTCTGGGATAATGCAATCCCATCTAGAGTTAAAGATAGTAAAGTCCCAGAACCAGGACACCAGACACGCAAAGCCACTCAGTCTTGCCAGGGTTCAACCAAAGCCTCTTGTCCCCCATTTAGACCCAAACAGCCTCCAGATACCAGGTCAGGGCCAAGGCAGTATCACTTGGATCATCAGGGTTGGAGATGTAAATCTGAGTATCATCAGCATATTGAAGGTACCTCATCCCATGGTGATGGATGATCTCATCCAGCAGTTTCATGTAGATGTTAAAGAGGAGAGGAGAAAGTACTGAGCTTTGTGGCACACTGCAAAGTAGCAGGTGTGGGCTGGACTTCTCTCTTCTTATTAACACCAATTGGGACTGGCCATGGAGAAAGGAACTAAACCACTGCAAACTGCACAGCCTAGCTGCAGCCCCTGCAGCCAACCCAAAAGGATAATATGGTTGATGATAGATCAAGAATGCCACTGAAGAAGAGCCAGGATGGATCTATCCCGCTCTCACCAGAGATCATCAACAAGAGTGACCAATATTGTCTCCATCTCATAACTGGGCCTGAACCCAGACTGAAAAGAGTCCAGAAAATCCATTCCCTCCAGGATCCTCTTATGTTCAAAGTGCATACTTTCATCTGGAAGAAGTTGCAAATCTCTTGATTTTACTTTGAAAAAGTCTCAAATTTAGTTTATACATACAAATAATATTTTGTTTGCCACAATAACACAGTAAGGCCTCTGTATTCACATGGACTACACGTCAACATTTCCTAAGTGTTTACATATATCCCTATAGTCAAATTAGAATAGCCTAACACAGACACAGAATAATCAACCCTGATACTTCATTGGAAGGGCAGATATTTCAGCCACCTAATGTAAAGAGAGGACTCATTGGAAAAAATGGTGATGCTGGGAAAAATTGAAGGAAAGGAGAAGAGCAGAGGATGAGATGGTTAAATAGCACTGTAGATGCCATCAGCATGGATTTGGGCAGACTACAGGAAGTATGCAAGCCAGAGAGGCCTGGTATGCTACAATCCATGGGGTGGAAAAGGGTTGGACACAACTGAGCACCTGCACAACAACAACAACATCATCAACAACAGACACATCACATACAAAGGTCACAAGCCATTCTACTTGGATGACACCTACTGAGAGACTGAAAACGCATGTGCCCTACCATCACTGAGGATGAATACTACATTTTTAGTATAAATTTTGCAACCACCACAACCACAAAAACACATATCCTACAAGTATGGAGACCCAACTATACTTTGTGAACACTTAGGATACTGCTAAACAAATTGATCTAGTGGGTGTGCCAGCAACAGTAGGGCTTGGGAAGTTAAGTAAGTTTTAGTGCTTAAGAAAGATCCTGATAAATAGCGATTGCTAAATATATGAAATTTTTAAAAAGAATATTGCTATTCATGAATATTTTGTTAAATTAAAATAGATAGAACTTAAATTCTCACTTTAGCAAACTTAGAAAAAATGTCTTCACATATAAATGCTTCACTTATATATTATATAATTATTAAAGAAAATAATACTTCATGGGCAAAATTAAAATTATAGAGTAAAATGCACTGAACTTAATTTGTTTCTCTACTGAATTCTATCATACATTTCAGATATAGATAAAATATTGGTTTACAACAGTCATCAAAAGCAAGTTACAGAGAGTAAAACAAACTTTCCAGCCCATGTTTTCAGCTACTATTAATCTCAATATTACATTATTTGGAAATTAACATACATTAAATATTAAAAAATAACAATATACCTTTTAAGAGAGCAACTTTAGCAATAGGTTCATTGAGTTCATGATCATCCATTTGTGCATCTAAAAAAAGCAAAACTATTACAGAATTTGGAGTAATACATTTAAATCAGTTAGGGCAAAAAATATCAAAATTCACCTGAATTACAAAATTAAAAGTTATTTAAAAATATTTTTAAAAGAAAATTTGCTTTAAAAAAGTTTCATTACAAATTGTCACTCTAATCCAAGTTCATATGCCCCAATCATACCTGTAGTATCGTCACTGCTTTTCTCTTTGCTTGGGCTCAGAGTATCTGAAAGCTCAGCTTCTCTAGCTTTTGCCTGATTTTCTGTAAAATATAAACACTAAGTCCATTCAAGTATATGCGTATCCATATGCATACTCTCAGCATAAATTCAAATAACTGGATTAAATTCCTGTTCCAACTAGATTAATTTTTTTCAAATCATATGTTTAATCCACACAGGATGAAGTTGGTACATGCTTTGCTAAGCCTTTTGTCTGAAATTTGTGCTCTGGCCAGCTGGAACCCACTGAAAAATCAATTGTTTTATTAATTCTGAGCACAAATCAAGAAAGAGAGTCAAAAGAAAAAGCTTATGTAATAATGTATATATTGTAACGTTGAAAAGAGCTACAGTATTAAAAATAAATGCTGCTTTGTAGCACTTAAGTGGCTAAAGTAATAAGTTGATGCATTCAATATAATACCATAATATTTCAAATAACACAGCAGTTAAAATGAAATACTTTAAAAAGCCACTGATAGGAAATCTATTCTTTAGTTATTAGTTTCTTGATAGCTAATTGTATCCTCTAATCCATCTACAATTTTTCATATTTATATAATGAGCTTCAAGGCTTTATGACTCCATTAAACCGACCAAACTCTGACACCAATAAAGAGAAAGGAAATTGTTAATATTCCATACTGCTGAATTCAATAAATTCATTTTTAAAATTATTTCTGTCACAAAAATTTAATATTGGAGACATGCCATTTTCAAACAAGAGAGAACCAAACAGCAATCAAGTTTCTACCAGCTGGCAGAACATATTAAATACAAAGCACTCAAAATTTAATTTAATTACAATACTTTTGAAGAGAATAACTATAATTCACCATTTATAGAATAATTCTTTCTAGGCATAATGGATAACTTAGCAAACTAACTCTTCTATTTGTTTTTTCCCTGAAAATCCTGTACTGTACTAAAAGCTCCCAAATATATTTATTAGAAATTTATCCTGCTTTTTGTATAAGAGCCCAAGGAATTGTACTTGGTATTCCCTCTTCCCATTTATGAAATAGCTGAGAGGGGATTAGAACTTGGATTCCCCTACTCCTTGTGAAACATTTTAACTTACCATACTATCCTTTCTAACACACCTATCAAAATATCAAAAATCCATACAATGACATTAAAATAGAATCATATGAATCAGTCATATGAGTGAGAAAGAGATCTTTATTATGACTGCTAGAAGATTAACAGCCATGATCACAAAGCCAATTATTGAAGTATTTAGCTCTGAGTAATGTGAGTTACCAATTTTCTAGTACGGAACACATTATTTCTTTTAAGCAATACTTAGTCCTCATTTAAAGCTAGGATTTTCTAATTCCTTAGGAATTTTTCCTTTTAAAGCTCTGAACAGGTTATATTGGAATCTGGAAAATATAAACCCTTTTTCCTATAATGCTGTCTGCTATGGGTTCTGGAATTAATGGGAAAATTATGAGACAGAATTTTCAGTGATGGCACTATAATTGTTTACATTCTTCTTTTGCACTAGCTTGACTGTTTTTCAAGCATCAACCCAAGCCTTCCTTTTATGTTTTAATGGTTTTTGAAAAGGCCCAGCATTCAACACTACTGATTCTCATTCATTTGATGTGTTAAACTGCTTTTACTATTTCATTTATATTTGTTTTCAAATTGTATTTATTTACTTGGTTTCTTTGGAGACTATAAACAACCTTGAGATTTTTGCACAAGAAAGTGTAATTAAAATAAGGAGGGGGGAACTACCACTCTTAAATGCCATTATTGTATGAAATTATTTTATTGCAAACAAGTTCAAAATAATCAAAAATGCTACAAGATTCCTTGCTTGCCCATTGATTTGAAAATGCTAATTTAATGTATTTATGTAGTTCAGTAACTGATACTTCCTTATATGGAAATAAAAGGAACAACTGGTCTTTTCAGTATACACTAGTGATGAGTCATCTAAGACAAAGGCATGAAAAACAACAAATCACATAACTGTGTTTAATTTCCTTCCACATTGTCAATATCATTCTCAATCCTGATTCCAATGTTTTTTTCTGAATAACAAAAAATATTAATTGTACTTCAGCAAAATATACAGCTAAAAAGCAATACAATAAGCTAATCAGTATGCTTAGAAAATAATTATGCTTGTTTAAATTATCAGAATCCTGTGTTGCTAATCTAGTACAGATTTTTAATCTCTGCCCAGAAGGATTCAACTTTCAAAGTTTTGAGGTTGATTCTGTGAGTTTTCAGTTCACTCACAAAATATTTTATAGGAAATTTAGGTCTATACAAAGTCTTCTTAGAAGCCCAAATATTCAAGAATGAACTCAGAAATTTAATAAATGTTAGTGCACTATATCTTGCTAAACTCTATCAATGTGATAACCATTACAGTAGTATAAAGAGATTCCGTCCTCAATTCAATTATCAATATTAAACTTAAGACAACTGCACTCTCTCTTAAAAGGTCAATTTTTGTCCACTGATCAGCAACGTATCTTCAAGGTTTTAATAGAGAAACTTCTCATTACTGATAGTTGACAATTTTTTTTTCAGAAGAGAGATCTGGCATTTAATGTGTTTACATTATGGGTATGAGTTTTGCCCATTAATCTAAACACAATTTGTTTGAAGTTTATATAGTAACATATTAGTTAACTTGATTTTACTAATTTAATATATATCAAGAATTATGTTCACAATATAGGTTTACTCTGTTTTATACTGTATGATATCATACTCTATAGGATAGTCTTATAAAATATAGGCAACAATAAATATTTAGTAATTTCATGACCAAATTATTTTCAAAGAAGAATATAATACATTGCATATTAATGCAAAAATAACTCAACATGCTGGAAGATAATACCAGTATGCAAGCATTAAATTACACTAGTGTTTACTGTCTGCATACTTTTCCAAATATGGCATGCTCCCTGCACTTTGCAGAAACACACAGGAGAGCAGATGCATGCAGAATCTGAATTGTGATTTTTCTAGAAACTAAAGGCAATAAATTTGAGAAAATCAACAAAAGCTTAAAAGCCAAACAATAATTCATAATAAGCCAATAATTCAACTACTGATATTTATTAAATGGAAAATCTAAGCTGAGAATGCTGTGTAATTCACTACAATCTGTAATAGGCATGTGTTTAAACTAGAATAATTTCATATTCCAAACTATTATTAAAAAAATAACCTTAAGCAAAAAATATATGCTTCAAACTTTTCCAGCTCAAATCTTCTAAAAGCTAATAGTTTAAAGTATATATTATTTGGAAGCCCTTTAGATTTACCTGATAAGTAGTTAAGTATTTTATCTATCATAACTCTTCAAATATTTCTCCCTTATATGAAATAAATGTCTAGCTCAGAAGATAAAATACATATTTTAAAACACGAATACTGTAACCAATCTAACCTTTCAGTATCTTTGTTTCATCCGCTCTGGAAAGATGTCCTTCGTCCATGAGCTTGTCTGCTGAACAAAATAGGGATTACTATCGAAGCTCAAATTCTTTGTACGTGTCTCTAATCTACATTCCATGCCCAAATTTAAACAGGGCAGTGTTACCTCATATTTCCCTGCACAAGAAATAATGGAATTTTCCAGGGCAATAAAGGAATTATAAAAGTAGTGTTAATTATCTATGCATACGTAAAATATTAAAACATAACCTAAAACCTTGTCTGATTTTGGAGTAAAATCCCTGAACTAAAACACAAAAATATATATTCATTGAATTGGAAGAAGATATCTCGGCTATCAATTCAGAGAATTAAAGAATCTCTAACAGGCAGCTGTCAGATTCCTGAAAGATATGATAAAAGGACTACTAGTCCAGCATTCTATTTCCATCACATCACACTACTATAAAGACTTATGAAAAAGGTATAAGCATAAAAGCATCTTTTCTTTTGTAGAATTCAGGATTTGGCTTAAAAGTATACTGCCTATAATAGTGAAAGTAATTTAGAGCTATTAGGACTAATAGTCACTGGCAGCAGGTTAATACATGATTCATTTACTGGTATTTTATCAAAAGTAATTAAAGAAAGACATCTAAAGACATACTAAAAATTTTAGTACGTTTCAGAACAGAAATGTATCAAATATAATTTAAAAAGAAAGAAAATACAAGTTATTATTTATTCCCAAATTCCTATGGAGCCCTCCTCCACCCAAATGAAATGCTCACACATTAACTGGTTTCATTTATGTAATTTTGTCTAAAAGTTTTAGATGTCAGTACAAAAATATGATATTATTCAATAGGTCACATTTCTTTACCAGAAGCAGTAGTAATTAACTGATAGTCAATTCTTGACAAACAGAATACAGAAGTGAAGAAAAGACCAAAAAGTTTTGAAGTGGCACACATAAGAGGTAATGCAATTCCCTCTTACAGCTCCTTCATAAATTGATAGATATCAATTTTTATTAGCCTAGTAGTTTATATATCACTGATTATATTATATTCCTATGATAATATTTTGCAGCCCAACTA
>JANHZU010006138.1:126871-139452 GCA_032468055.1 Acrochordus granulatus | reverse complement strand
TCCTGCCCTAGAACCCCCCAAACAAGAAATACCCTCCACCCCAATACCTCCCTTACTCCCGGGCATGGGCTCTACATCCCCCCAACAAGCAAACTAAAACACTCACTCCCAGACAACCAGGGAGGGGCAATGGCAGAGGGCCCCGGCACGAAAGCAAGCTCTCAGCACAAGGGCCCCTGTCTCACACCCTCCCTCAACAACACACTGCCCTCCCCCTAGACCAACTCTCACACCAAAGGCCAGAGTGAGGACACCCATCCACACCCCTTGCCCAGCTCTCACTTTGGGCAAGGGCAACCATTGACTCAGCTGCCCAGCTGGCCCCGGCTCACACCCAGGGACCAGCCCCGAACCAACCCTGGCCCACAGTTCCTCTTATGAGGTTGGGCTTGCAAACCCAGTCCAAATAAAAAGTCCAAATTGTCCTCCCTTTCCACTGGGTCCACATCGGCAATGTCCTCCAAGCCTCATGCTATCTTCCAGTCCGCCATAGAGTTCCAGGCTGCCCATAGAGGAGGCCTCGGCGCTCAGAGGCGCTGGATCAGCTATCAGGGCCGCCACCATCGCAGGCCGATACCAACTGCTCCAAACCAAACTTGAAAGGTCCGGCCGCCGAACAGCTGATCCTGACCAAGAGATAGCCTACAGCCCCCAGCTCAATCCAGCCAACCACGTCCTCTTAGAGCCTAAGTCATGGACGCAACCCCGCTGCAGCCGCTGATCTCACTGCTGCCCCACCGAACTCCAGGCTCCGCTGGCTCTGCTGGTTCTGCTGGGCACTCTTCACAAGACCTTGGCCACCGGCACCGAGCATCATCTCACAGGCCCTGCTGCTCCCCTGGACTCACCGCGAAGAACAACCGGACCAGGACCGCCGCCGCTCTAAGCCGGGCCTCGAGGCCCCTCGCGAGGCCTCCGATGCGTCAGCAATTCCCAGTGGAAACTCTCCCACTGCTGCTGCCGGCCATAAGAACACAACCCCCGGAGCCCGCTATATAACTATATTATATAAACTCTTTGAACAATCCATTTGTGGAAAAATAGTATACACATAAACATAGAACTAGTGTTAATATGATTGCTATGAAAAAAATGACCAATCTCAAAAACATTAAGTTACATATCCCTAAAACATTTATCTTTTGTCAAATTTAAGCATTTCAATTTCACATAGCTATGACAAAACTCATTTTAATGTTTTTTATCTAACAAAATCCATTCCTGAACTACAACACAAGAAATATACATTAATTTCTATTTTTGCCAAAAACTCATTGGATGGCCTCAAACCATACCATCAAACTCACATTTGATCATGGATTGAAACTAAAGCAGTCTCCTCCACAGGTCTAGTAAAGCCCAGCCTACAGAACACAATGTAAAGAAAATTTCATACATATGGATTAATGAGGATTTTCTTTTTCTTCTTATACTAAATGGTGGAGCAGAGCTGGTATGTCCAAGGAAGGCCAGAGTACACACATTAAGCATACAGCACCATAATTGACCAGGTAATTAGGAGCTATACATTAATAAAAATAAAATTTATGAAACTGGAAAGAAATAAGATTATTTGGGTGTCTGCTACAACTAACCAATATTTTTACACTATTTTTAATTATATTTTTGTACCAATGTTTTTGGCTCTTTGGCCTTAAAAGTTATTTCAGTTTTACCTGTCCATCGCTGCCATACTTACCTGTCCTTCATTGCCAAAAGATAATTTATCCTTAAGTGTTTATTGGAGATTACCTCTGGAAAAAGTTCCTCTTCTCCAATGTCTATGTATGTATACATGAATTAATACATGCCTATATTAAAACTGATACCTTGAAATGATTCCACAAATAGTTAACTGTAAATCAACATTTGGGTTAATGTTAATTAAAAATGCTTATACCTATTTTAAATCAAATTTGAAAGCTAAAAGGTGAAGTTTTGAGATATATATGAAATTTCATTATTTGAAGTTTCCATGTTCAAGAAAACTAAGGCTATGTGAGTATACTGGAGCACCTCCAACAATTATAGTATTAGCTCTGCAGCAATGACTACATTAGTATCTCTGCAGGAAGATCCTGATTAGTAGGCAGTAACATCTCTCAACTATTAATCGCTAATGATACTTTTCTTCCAAATTCTAAAATAAAATAATGTTAACAGTAAAGCTATTTTAATATAGCAGGAACAATTTTCTCCTCTTGTAACTAATGCTTTCTCTGTAAATTACTAACTAGACTTTGCTTCTGAAAACATTTCATTTCGGAAGAAAGAAATGCCTTGTAACAATTAGGAACACATATTAAATCTGACCAAAATATTGTACTTTATATCCCAGAATAATTAGTATTTTTATTTGTAAACTATAAATTTTTTGACCATTTAAATATTTACTGTACTACATTACATCTTAGATAGTCCCTTTAATATTCCTAAATAAGACAAATTCAAGAATATTTAACAGTTACAAACAGATTTACCATTCACCAGATTTGATATGTGGCAAAGGACTGAACACTGGCCTAGTGTTAATTTACTATGCACAAGTGTGCAGATGTAATTTAAAAATATTTAGTAATTCACAAAATGATATTCCAGAGTCATTATAGTAATAATAATGAATAGCTGACTACAGATCACAGAACACAATTGCATAAGGTACAATATATTTGCCCAGATTGCCCTCATTCTTTGACAGGCATTTATGTAAACATAAACATAACAAGGATCACCTTTCTGCCAACATTTCTGCTATACAATAGAGAATACAGATTAGAAAATAATTCTAGTGCCATAAGTCACAGGGGCCGACAGAATAGCAGAGGACAAAGCTGAGACTGCAAACAATAACATGAAATCTGTCTTTTTAGTTTTGTACAATGCCAGAAAGCTCAAACAAGACTGTTAATTAAAACTATGTTAGCACCTAATACCTTTATCACTATGGTGACTATACCAGATGAATAAACTACAAGTGTGGCTATTTATCTTTCAGGGCCATCTTTATGGATGACAATGATCTTGCAGATATCAATTATGAAAGCATCAAATGATGATGTTTAAATTTAGATTAAGCAGCTCTCAATTTCATTTCAACCATCAAAATGTGTTTCCCAAATTCAATTATTTACAACTGCTTATGTAGTTCTGCTATTCTCCATTCTTATCTTCAAGAGCTCCTAATATTGCATTAAGTTCAACAGGGCAAAGGTAAAGATACGTTTATAGCACTGCTTACACCCACTATAAATTTAGACCAATAACTGTGACAACCAGTAGGAAGATAACGTCAAGTAACTGCATCTGCTTGAATCTGGGGTGAGAGGAGACAACTAAGTATGTTGTACTTAGAGTATGTGAACTCTGCCATATTGAAAACATTAAACTTAGTAAGCAATAACAAATTACCTGTAAATTCCCTCAAAAGTGTAGCCAATGCACTCATATATCATCAGTTAATGAAAACTCAAAATTGTACTGCAGCTGAACTCTCTGCTATTATGTAACACTCTAATATAGTTTAAAAATAATATATAGAATAATTATGTCAAAGATAGACATGCTTGCAGAAAATAACATGAGACACATATCATTCCAGTTAGAAAATTCACACAATATTTTAGACTATTTCAGCATATTTAGATTGATAGATTGATTTCAGGACTGAAGAAAAGCTTTAGAGACAAATTAACAATATTATTTTAATATTTTGTTCCTTATTTAAAAAACACTTTTCACTACTAAAAATACTCCAAGTGGAAACTTTACACTATTACAAAAATGTGACTGGATTCTATATTTTGAACTGTTAATGTGCATATTAAATACAAGTTATTTTACATTAAAGTCATATGACATTCATGTTAAACTTACTCAACTTTCAATTTGTCCTGTTCTTTTTCTATAGCATAATATACAAGAAAATAAATATCCTTATCGTGCCTATACCATACTGTGCCAGGTGATAATTTTGTTAATATACTAATTAGTAGCCTTCCCCCAAAAAAGGGGTTAAAAGTAGGAGTAAGAAAATGCATACTAATACATGACAGAACTACTAGTTTAAATGAATGCAATTTAAAGTTGGATGGTTTAAGCATTTGAACGTATTACAACATTTTAATGTCCTATTATAGTTTCTATTTGAGAAAAATTATGACATGCTTAACATTTAAAGAGCATCTCCCTTTAACCCAAAACATTTCTAATATAAGTTAAAATGATATATAATGCCTTTGCACCCTAATTCAATCTCACAAAAAACTTTTTTGAAGCTTAGGCTACTCATTATACCTGACAGCTACCTTTCAGGAAATGACTGTACTTAGATGAATTAGTCACACTTTGATTATACTAAAGTCAATCAATTGAGAACTTAGTTATGACTACCTTGGGTCCCACTGATTTAAAAAAGAAGCTAAAATTGGATACAACCCACTGTATACATTTCATTACTGTATGAATGTAAACTATGATATCCAGTATAGATATTTCCAAATTTGTGTGTTAACTACTTACATTTAAATTGTGTACTGATAAATCTGGAAGAGTCTTGTTTAATATATTAAAAACAGATAAACCAAATAAATTTAGAGCATGATGCAGTCTATTACATTTTATGAAAGGTGAATAAAACAAATGTCCAAAGGAATCCTCAATAAAATGTGCATCTGCTTGCCATATAAGGATGGAGGTTTAAATTATTAGTTTCAGAATACTTTAAAACTACTTAAGTACTGCTTTCCTCAGAATGACAAACAAAAAGCTAGCTGTATCATCTACAACATTCTATTTAAAAAAAACTGGAACATTTATCCAATTCTAAACCACATTACAACAAACATTGATAAAAATTGATTTTTTAACTTGAATCATTTATTAGAGAATTAATGAATAAAGTACTTCTGATCAGGCATGGAAATATCTGCTATTCATCAGACATCAGATTATATGGTACTAAAGCAGTGTCAGAGACAAGTTAATAGCACTGATTGAGATGGATGTGCAATATCTGTCTACAAGCTATTTCCCAGTTTTGACTATAAAACAGTGCAATGAAAAGACTTATCAGAATAAACTGAATAATTATTTTTAAATACTTTATCGGCTAATATAGTATATTAATTGGTAAGTAATTTCTTAAGACCATTGCCTTGGGCAAAATTTTATAAAATATGAAACATGTAAATCAACATTTCAAGTTTCAAAGAGTTAGTAATACTAAAGAAACATGCACATTCATATAATTTTCTTGAGAAATTTGAAGTGTCTTACCTTTCCAGTCTTGTGGTCAAACCAGACAAGTGCATGATTCCGAGAAAGGACTTTACAGTCAAAAGTGGCATTATTTTGGGCTGGTCGACATCGAGCCACTGATCGTCCAATTTTGACAGGCTCATCCAGGTACACATGCCTTTCTTGAAATGGATGAGAGTTCGGGCGGCAAGTAAAGATAGCCAAGGCTGAAGGCATTGAGGATAGATACGTGGTGCCACACCAACCAGGAAAGAAGAGAAGCTCTTCTTGATCCAAGGCCCCCTCCACAGTTGATGAGGAAAGCTCCCACTATACTTCACATTAAAGCAGGACAAACATTTCTTGCCATCAAGATCTAACAACTCATACCTTCAGTCTGTGAACTAAGACAGGCAATAATCCACCAGATAAGCCCCATTGTTTTAATAAGGCTTGTAGCAAGTTTAAGACATTCCACATCAATCCATCTCCTTCAGTGATGTGAACAAGCATATGCTAACTCCAAAGAGAAACAAAACTCACTCAAATTAAGGTGGAGATAGTTATAAATCCAAAGGAGTGACTCACACAAAAATTCTTGTTTGGGATGTAAGCGCTCTGTCCTCTTCCGTAATCACTGCTCAAGCTTTTCCTCACCAGAGAAACAATACAAATTTCAGGGAGTGGGACTCAAGAGGTTTACAAGCCAGGAGGATTATCCAGGGATGAGTCTGTAGTTCTTCCGTTTCACACATCAACACGGGTCTGGAAAGGGAGGATGGCTAACCGAAACACACGTCCTCCCCTGCCAGGCGAACAGGCCCAGGCTCCACTCTTCAGGGAGCCAACGGAAACCCCAGCGCAATCATTAAGGAAATGCGCGCTGTTTCCCCATACATCTTAGCGCAATACACCTGGCCGCGCAGCCGAGCCCCGGAGAGCTCGATCTCCGAGCAGAGAGAAACGGACCACGGCTGATCGGCCAGATACCGACGACAGGGAAGCGGGGCGTCGCTCTCCGCCGAGGGTCTAAACCCGCGCGCGTAACTTGTCGGAAGCAGCGGAGGGAGCCATCGGTCGCTCTCGCCGAGAGGTCCCGGGGCCAACGGCGGCAGAATCTCCTCAGAACGCGGCGGGCGAGGGCCGGCCGGCGGAACCGCGGGCGACCGAGCCTCGGGGCTGCAGGTGGCCGCGAAGGAGGGCTGGGCTGGGCTGGGCTCGGCTCCGCTCCGCTCCGCTCCGCCCCGGGGCGCCTTCGCTCGCCTGCTCAGCCGGGTCCCGCTCCCGCCCGGGGAGAGAGGCCTGGAGGCCGGACGCCTTCCGAGCGGGGTGTCAGGCGGCCGCCGTCAACGAAAACTTTCCCTCGACCTGCAAAATCAAAACAAACCCGGTCAACCTCCGGGCTCAGGAGGGCCCTGGCGAGGCTCCTCGGCTCCGCTGAGGCGCGCAGGGCGAAAGGATCGCGGAAGAGGGAGCCTCGGCACCCTCCGCCCGCCCGCCGGTTCAGCCCCGCGCTCTCACCTTCCCAGCAGCAGGAGCGGCCATACTAACTAGGAACCCACCCGGTGTAGCCGCCGCCGCCGCCGCCGCCGCCGCCGCGCTGCCGGGGAGGGGAAAGGGAATCGGAGGGGAGGAGCCGCATCGCGATGGGCCTGACCAAAAGAAAGGCTGACGGCTGACCGGACGCTCTGCGCAGGCGCCAACCAGCAACGCGCGGCAGGGACACATGCGCACAAGGAACGACTGAAGCTCTCGATTGGCGACTGGCGCGCCTCGGCCGCCCTGAACTCCGGGATGCCCGCTCGCGCTGTTTCCGGGTAGTCGAAGGGTGAAAACTCACCGGAGGAGTCAAGGGAAAGGGCCTGGCGGCAGGGGTTCTGCAGATACGACCTTTTTTCTCCGCAGGAAGGGAGGGGCGAATGGCGAGGGGCGGGAAAGCAGGCAGCCAATCATTTTACCTGAGGGGGACGGAAAATAGGAGCAAAATTGGGTATCGTTACTCCACGGAACGGAGGGGAAAACTTTTACTTCAGACCTCAGGAGAAGCCGGACGGGGTGCGGCTCTCGCAAACGTGTTGCAGCGAGGGAGCAGACGGAACCCGGCATTCACCCACCGGGGGCAGTTCCCAAAAGACGCAGAAAGAGGGCTTTCTTCTCAGAATAGCGCCAAGTGCTGTGAGATAACCGTGCACAGTATAACATTCTGCAAATATTTACTAAGCAACTTGCTCGGCAGCTCCTTTCTCCGAGACTTATCCCGGTGCAAGTGCACATCGGTTTGCAGATAACCTTTTTAACTCCCCGTCCCCTTCGCGGCGCCACAGAACAGAGCCTTGAGCATTATGCTGAACCGAGAAGCTAAAATCGACGTTAGCGAGGCCAAAGCCAAGCCTAAACGCGTGGGGCTGCGCTCCAGTTCCGCATTGTTCGTGGGGAGCGAGTCGCCCTGGAGGAAAAAGGTCGCGCTCGTACGACGCGCCTCTGGGCAACTTCAGCGTGGACTTTACCCGGTTGCCCGGAGTCACGTGAGGCATAAAGCGGCTAGCGACTGAGATCACTCAACGGGGTAGATTTAACTATCTTAACTAACGTATGACTTCGTCATGCAGATACAGTTACTTGGCACTATTTACCGCATTGTTTTTACATAATTCTGCTTTTCCATATTCAATATTCAAACCAGTTAATTAAAAAATTACAATAAACACGCAGAGGCTCTGTGGACATGAATATAACGAAGATGGAGTATCTGTCCAGATTATATGAGCCCTGCTAATGTAGTAATTATGTAGTACATGTCCTTTGAATCGAGACAGGGTAACAGTGGTTAAGTATGCCATCGTAAACATGCCTATTGAATTAAATACAGTATATCTGATTTTTGAAACAGTGATAAAATCCTAATTCCAATTCCTCCGGATATTTTCAGAACACAGCTGTTTTTAAATGTGGGCATCCTGACTTGATCACAATCCTTCCTAATAATCATTTCCTTAGGAACACATTTCTTTTTTCATATACTGTGAATTATAATCCTGATGTCAGGGACTAATTATGTTTGTAAGTCATGCTAAGTAACTGTAAAGGGTTTATGAACACGCATGCAGTGAATTACTTTCTTATTTCTCTCCCCTTTCTGGAGTGTATATAACTCATTACAGCAGTGGAGGTTTAACATCTTAAGTGACTGCCATTTTGGATGTGCAAAAACAAGAATTTGAAATCAAGGCTTGTTGAAGATTTCACTTCCAGTTTGTAGAAGTAAAAATGGTAATAGTTTCAGCTTTGTATGATACATTAAGCCTCAAGTAAGGGTTCAAATCTGACTAAGAATCCAGGTAGATCTTTACTGAACCATTTCTGAGGTTTAATGTGAATATCTAGTGATTTGAATCATAAGATATGAATAGGACTGTTATGTCTAGACTCTGTTCATATACAGATAGTCCTTGAGTTATGATCAAAATTGGAACAGGAACTTCTGTTGCTAAGCAAGGTGGTCATTATGTGAGTAACCCAGAGTGTTTTTTGCTGTGGTCATGGACTGAATCATGCAGTCGTTATGCAAATCTGTCTTTCCCCATTGACTTTGCTTGTCAGAAGTGTCTGGGAAGGTGGCAAATGGTAATCATGTGACCCTGGGACACTGCAACTGTCTTAAATACATGATGGTTGCCAAGTGCCCATATTTTGATCACATGACTGTGGGGATGCTGCAATAGCTGTAAGTATGAGGACTGGTTATAAGTCACTTTTTTCAGCGCTGTCAAACTTTAAATAATTGCAGAATTAATTCTGGTCAAGGGCTACTTGTATCATACTAAATCAAAGGCAAATCTCATTTTGGTTTAGCAAGTTTTCTGAATCTATCACATCTTTCATCCAACTATAAATGACAGAGTACATTGTGCTTAAAGAGCTTACTCACAGTTAACCATGATTCATGGGAGGCTAGTTTGGAGTGCAGCATGCCAACTTGACTTAGACTACTAGTTAAATTATGATTAAGGAAGTAATTCCTTCAGAAAAAATTGGCAGGGGAAAATAATACAATCACAAACCAGAGCTGGTCTTGTACAGGTTTCCCGTCTGTTTTTCCACTGCTGTTTCCATCCCCAGGTGCACAAGGAGCTGTTCTCAGAACAAGAGGCTACAGAGTGAATTAGCTTTTCAGGCATTTGGTCTCACTGAACGACTATGGATTTATTTTAATAATTCAGATAAAAACATAGATTGTCAAAACATGTCTGTAGTTTGCTAGGTGGGGCTTTTAATGATGATTAATGCTGAATCTGCCTTAACTGTGGCAGATAAACAAGCCAGATGCATTCACAATCTACATACTAGCCAAATGCATTATAGTAGTACTGTGCATACCTTGAAAATCCTTCAAAAGAATTGCTTTGGACCTTGCTCAAACGTAGTACCTCTTCATGATTTATAAAATCATATAAGGTTTTTGTTCTGGCTTATATGAGAGCCATAAAACATACCATTTTTAAGACTTGCATTAAATACTGTTTTAATAATTTACCTCATTACAGCAGCAGCAAAGCTATCTACAGGATCTAGAACATTTATGAAAAAGATGAAAATAACATCACACCATAATGCACCCCCTGCCCTCTTTCATTTCTGCTTGTGTATAACAGACACAGCCTTCACAAAAGGACCAGAATTTGCACTGTATTACTACAGTGCCATTTTCATCATTTGTCCCTCTCTCTGGATGTTCTCAAGCAGCAACATTTTTTTCACTCTTGCACAAAAAACTGAAAAAGACAGGCATATTTTAACGAGCAGAAGAAAGGTGCTATACTCATTCAAGATCCAAAGCACTTATTTTGAATACATTTTGAAGCCTGTATAACTACATTTGAAGGGGGTGTGGTAGCTGAACGGTTAAGACACTGGGATTGTCGGCCAGAAGGTCGGCAGCCCGAGTTTGAGAACCAGACGCTGCATGTAACAAAGTGAGCTCCAGTTACTTGCCCCAGCTGCTGCCATCCTTGCATTTCGAAAACATGTAAAATTGCAAGTAGATAAAAAGGTATTAATTTAACTATTTAAAGGTAACAGCAGTCTGAGTACTTTGGCTTATTGTCATGCCGGCCACATAACCATAAAAACGTTTTTGGACGAATGCAGGGTCCCTTGGCTGTGAATCAGAGATGAACAGCACCCCTTAGAGTTGGCCACGACTGGCAGGCAAAACCTTTACCTTTTTATAATTACATTTGAGTTTAGTGTTTTCTTCAGTGTCAACTGACATGGTTAATTTATGGTGTATTGTGATACATAAAACCAGAAAAGTTAATCACTGCTGTAAAACATGGTTAAAATAGCCATCAATAAGCACGTGGTACAAAATTAGCCATTTTAAAACATCTAGAGGATATCTATGCTTTCCTTTTCTTTCTAAACCTATATATGAAGTTTCCCAATTCCTCACCTTGATGTCTAGCATTCTGGATTTTTTTTACCATTTTCATGAACTTTTCACTCAAATCATGTTGCTCAACTTGCAGTTTCCTTGTCTATAGCTTTATGTCCTTTATTAATTTAAAAGATATAAATCCTACCTGTCTATAGCACTGCTTTTCAACCTGGGTAAACAACCCAAAATTGAATAAAATGTTTTTTCTTTGAGTAACAATACACCAACCCATCACCCAATCACAACAGGGACATTTAAATAAAGGTTTTCTGGTAAGTGGTTTTAGATAATGAAGGAAAAAGTTTGGAAAGCACTGCTCTATAGTGTAACAAATGGCTCATAATATCAGTAAAATCGTAGAAATGTAAAAATAACAAATGCAGGTTTTAAAAAATTAAAAGAGTAGTTTAATAAAAACAACAGAATATGCTATGTTTTCCATCTTAAAAAGAGAACCCTTTAAAACTTCCCAAAAGTTGCTAATAGGGAAACGTCAGCCCTTCAAGGTAGAGATCTTAATCAGGGAATAGATACCGCAAAAACTACTGGAATTTTACTTTATTGTTAAAGAACATAATAATCTGAAAGCCTGATAATGTTTCCTTTTCCCTCCTTATATCAAAGAGAATCAAGGCAGGGCAATTTATATTTCTCACGCTTCCTTGTTTTCCCTGATTGAGCTCATATTCTGTAATGATTTGAATTCATATTTTGCTAGCAGCCTCCAAGCTCCGTCTCGGTGCTCCTATATAAGGAAGTGAGATGGAATTCAATAGGAGGCAAAATTCCTGAATCTAGACATAATTACTGAGTGTCTTCTCTTCAGGCTCAACTAAAATACAGTAATCTCAAAATTTGTTGGAACATACAAATTTTCCAGTTTGTAAGGAAAACAATATTGCAAATATTCAACAATATTGCACATTGTTTAACTCGGGTTAATATTGTTATAAGGAGGTGGTTGAAATTCCCTGTGAATCTGTGGGAGAGTTTAAATATTGAAAGTAATGATACTTCAAAATAGATATATACAGCTTCCCTTATTAATAAATGCTAGACATTTTAAACATTGCTAAAACATAAATCTTTTGCTGGATGGACTTGTATTTCTTTTTCTAAATTACAACTTTCATATGCAGAATATTTTATTTCAGTGCAAAGACTGTATCATACCTGATTTAAATGCTGGCTTGATATGTGATCACCCTTTACCTATGATTTTTTAATAATAACATGGATAAATTGACCAATATTCTATGTGGTTAAGGGTTAGACATTGGTCATATGTTGTTTTTTAACTATGGGTGTATTTTAAGACTTTTAATACCTTTTTCCCTCTTCTCTATAAAGGGATAAATCAATACATTGAAAAATAATAATTTCAACAATGGATAGGTTGATAGAAGAAAAAGCAGTCTTTAAGGATCCTGGTCCTCAATCACTCAGAGATTTAAGAATCAATACCAGCACTTTGAATTCTCCCTGGAAGGAAACTGTAAGATACTGCAGTATTTTCAGCAAAAGAAACAAGTGTTTACTGCCTGAAACTGTGTTCTTCAAAGATCTCATGTGAGGTTTTGACCTAGTGAACCTCATTTTTTTCTCCTTCAGGTTACAAACATTACAGAGGGCAGATGTGGGCTGCAAGACCCCAGCCACTGCTATTTTGTAACAAAAAAGGTTTTCTTTGTCTCTTTGTTGTCACATAGGTATCATCCATACTTTTCCCACCCAGATCCAGTAGTCTTAGCAAATATACTAGTACCTTTACTCTCTGGGAATGTTTAGGACAGTATTCCATGCCACTTCCCGCCAGTGAGGCACCACCTTGCTGTGGTTGGGGGTCTTGTGTGCACTGAAGAAGATGAGAGCTCTGCCAGAGGTTCAACCATACTGGACAGGTATCATC
>JANHZU010006138.1:42813-52892 GCA_032468055.1 Acrochordus granulatus | reverse complement strand
TTCATCCAGCCCAGCATTTTGCATGATGTACTCTGCATATAAGTGAAATAAGCAGGGTGACAATATACAGCCTTGCCATACTTCTTTTCCAATTTTGAACCAATCTGTTGTTCCATGTCCAGTTCTAACTGTTGCTTCTTGATTAGCATACAGGTTTCTCAGGAGACAGGTAAGGTGGTTTGGTACTCCTATCTCTTTAAGAATTTGCCACAGTTTGTTGTGATCCACACAGTCAAAAGTTTTCCATCAGGTTAGCCTGATTTTGCCTACAGACCAAGCAGCCATGCTACTTAGCAGTTGACTACTTACTGGCATTATGTTGACCAAAATGATCTCTTTCCAGATTTTCAGTAAGAAATATTGAAATTCCAATTCCAATTTCCATGCATTCCTTCAGCAGATTTCTCATTGGCCACTACCAATACTAAATTACTTTTCATTCAGTTTTGTGATATTTTCTTACTTTTTTTCCACAGATGAATAGTGAACAGAAACAAATAAGAGTAAGTGAAGAATTCAAAGATTTTTAAAAGATTTGTTGTATGGTTCTAAAATGCTGCCTAAACTTTATAACTTTTATGAAACATGGAAATGCTGGTAACATTCATGGTCCTTATCTATAGAATTAACTTTGAAATAATGACTATGTCTATATTTTTATTAATTTTACTTGAAGATCATATTTATTAATGTATCCTAGCCTAACAAATTATTAATTTGATTTGACAGCCCTGTTCATGATTTTGGTAGCTTTGTCAAATCAAAATCATAAAGACTCTGATTAAAATATTGGTAACATGAATTTCTGATTTTTAAACTGGTATTCAGGTTTACCCATAATTAATAATTCTAGTTAAGCTATGTAAAAGCTTCTAAAAGATGGAGTTTATTTATACAACTAATAGAAAAATGATATTTGTCACTCTTTTATCATATGTAGAGTTAAACTATATGTGTAGTATATATGGACCAAAAATATTGAATATCAGTTAGCAAGCATGCTAAACATGTTCTCTTCTGCACAGGAAGACAAAAATCAGTTAAGGTCTGTTCATTCCTGCGAGGTAGGGTAAGGAAGTTATTGTTCTACCCCGGCCATTTTTTTAGGGCTGTAACATTTTATCTCACTGGCACAAGTTTGAAAACTTTGCCCTAAAATTGAAAGAACTATAATTAGGCTATTTCAGCAATAGGCAACAAAAGACAGAAATCCAACATCATATGGTGAAGGTAAAGGTTTCCCCTGCCAGTCGTGTCTGACTCTATGGGGTGATGCTCATCTCCGTTTCCTAGCTGAAGATCCATTGTGACTGAAGACGTTCCATGTAGCCATCATGACTATACACCGAGGTGCACGGTATGCTGTTACCTTCCCACTGAGGTGGTACCTATTTATCTACTTGCATTTTTACATGCGTTTGAACTGCTAGGTTGACAGGAGCTAGGCAGACAATGGGAGCTCATCCTGTTAATGCAGCAGCTCTTGGGTCTCAAACTTGGGCTGCCAATCTTCCAGCTGACAAGCCCAGTGTTTTTGCTGCTAACATCAGCTTGTCCTTTAATAACAGTTAGCAAGATATCCTTATGCTACAGAGTATGTACATGAGGATAAGCTCTCAGAGTAATATAATTTGTTTTCAAATCCCAATAAAAATCATTAGTTTTATTTAATTACATAATTGTGGTTTCATTTCAGAACAACTATCTCTTTATGAAGAAATGTGTTGAAAGTAATCCAGTGGTACCTATTCAACAGGAGTGGTTAGTCTCCATGCTCACATTGGTGCCTCACTCTCTCATGGAAGGCAAGGATAGAGAGAAACTGATTGAAGAGCTCTTAAATGAGATAACAAATGATTATGAAATGAGTATGAAGAGATTCATGGGTAAGTTCCACTAACAATATTATGTTACAATAATACTCTTTCTCTCTTACATTTTTGGTATGTTTCTTTGTATAGCATCTAACATATAATCCAGCTTTATATTTCTTGCCTAGATAGCAAAAACTATATTGATACCTGATTCTAGCAGAGATATTGTCTTTGTTTATTTTTCATAAAGCATGGTAATATGTTACTTGCCTATATGTTAACAATTGTTGTGTTCAGTCATGCAGTTGTGACCCCATGGATTGCATTACTATAGGCCTCCCTGTCCTGCACAGCCTTCTGGAGTCCACCCAGAACTATTAACCATCTCATCCTCTGCTGTCCCCTTCTCCTTCTCTTCATTTTAGTTATACCTTAATCTTGTTAGAAAGATAAATATCACATTGTAGGCTAGGGTTTAAGATCTGATTGAGGCTTTTTCCAGGTGTTTGATCGATAGAACCTTGGTTTAATCCAGACCTGAATTTAGCACTTGATATCCCTAAGGCATGCTGTTAACCTCTGTGTTCTTAATTTACATGTTAATTATTTTGTTGAAAATAAAGCATTTTTAAAATTATTTTTACAATAGTAACATACTAATACACAGTTTCTCAAAATACCAGAGATATCTCTATAATGCTTGGAATAGTCCTTGAAGATAAATATGATTTTTAAAATATTACTTTTAAATAGAATTTCCTTATATGTAACACATTTCTAATATATAACAGTGCGAAGTGTTCTTGTCAAGCCTGATGTAAAATTGCTTGAATATGAAAAAGAAGGACCTTTGCCAGTTGAACCTATGTGAGTAAATTATATTAATAAAGTTATATTTTAGATATTTTGCTGAAGTAGATTTTTAGAATTTTAAAGCTGAAAAATATTTCCCTGTTGTCTGTTAATCAAAGTTACCCTAGTTTCTTTTTTCTCTCATGTATTTATTATTTTCATTTTGTTTATTTTACAGAGGATTAGACTTTTCTAGGCCATGGCATAAAAGTTTTGTCCAAGCAAGAAAACAGATTTCTGAAAATTTACATATTCTCCATCCAACTTTAAGAATTTTACTCGAGATTGGTTACAAAACATTTTCCAAGTTACTTATAGTAGATCTATGTGGTTTCAGGTAACATAATTCTTGACTTAATTTTTGAAACATTATACACACACACACACACACACACAAACACACATACAATTCTAATTAGGAACACTGCATAGTGAAATTGTCATTTCTATTGCTTTGGGTAAAAATGTATCACTAATAGGACAATTTTTAAAATTTCTGTTGAATTTTTTTAGACTCATTTGGCAATTAATTTGCTTAAGATCCTTAAAATAAACATCCATCATGAAATATCTAACCTACTTCTCCCTCTTCTCCATGCTAATTATGAAATTATTCTCCAGAGGGATTATTACATAGCCAGAGTAACATGTACATAAACAAAAAGGAATATAAATAAGCTTGGGAAAACTTCCTTATTAGCAGTCAGGAAAAAAACAAATTCCATTTTATGAAAAAAGAATCCTAACAAAGAGTGAAGAGTGATTGTCACTAATTATTAGTCGGAAACAGGAAAAAGCTGAGAAGTGTAATAACATGCTATGGTTTCCTGGAATTCTGACACTCTACAACATAATAGTTTATTGCAGGTTTCACTTGTTTTTAATAATGCACATTTTTAGAATGCTTGAACTTTCTTTCTTTTAGTATAATTAAATATTAAAATTAATAATTATAAAATTAATATAAGGGCTCTTATTTTTATAACTCTTAGCATATACAATTGCTTTGATTTATTGTCCATTGATTTTGTTTGAGATTGTTTCATTTCTTAAATTGGTTTTAATACAGGTCAAAAGGCCCATTAGAATGTGAATCCCTTCAAACTGATGTGTCTATAAGTTGCCTAAAAACAGAAGAAAAGATATTAAACACATGGTACCCAAGGGTTATCAATCTCTTTACCAGAAAAGAAGCACTTGAGGGTGTGAAACCTGATCAAATGGATTCTTTCTATAATTGTGTGGCTACACTCATGTCTAATCAGGTCTCTTTTTCATGTCATATATTTAACTTCTCTAGAGCATTGTGTATCCATCTTAAGAATTCCTGTTTCCATCACTTCATCAAAAGAATAATTCAGAACAGTGATAAAAATCTATCTTAAAAAAAGTTTTGTGAAAGGAATAAAGATTTATGCTTGAATTTCAATCTATGAGAGATCATTGCAAGGGCTATAGCATTTTCATGCTTTATTCTAAATTTTAGAATGTATATTTTCATATTATAGAAATCTATGAATAAACAAGATTGCTAATATAGAGAATGGGCTTAAGATTGCTTTAGTTGCATAAATTGAAATCTTTTTAAATATTATTTTAGCTGAAGGAGTTATTGAAAAGAACTGTTGAGGCTTATGTTCAGTTGTTTAACTCTGAAGATCAAAGATGGCTGCCTTTGTTCAAGATGGAATTGACTTTTGATGATGAGAAAATGGACTTCTACCCTAGCTTTAGTGATCTGGAAGACACCATTTTATGTATTATTACTTTGATTGCACAAACTTTGCAGGTTCTGTTTCATCTATTTTACTTTAATTTCATAAAATATGTTAAATTTATGTTGTTTAATAACTTATACTTCAGTCCTAATAATTCCCATATATTTTCAGGTAATGCACAGATGATTATAAAATTCACATTCCTTGCTAAATGATTTTCATGCAAATTTATCCATGAACATTAAAATAACTTTCCTCCACTTAATGGTTAAAATGCAAACAAACATTGTTTGAATTGTGAGGCTGCTCTGGAAATAATCTGTTGAAATATAGGCATTACTATCTGGGCTGAATTCAGAACAAAATAGTTCTATCAGTTTATTGAGAAGTACCTAGAAACAGAAGAGATTGGCTAGCTGTTGTCAAAACCTCTCTTCTTTGAAGCAGTCTTTGAATGGCATATTTTTTTAAAGTGAATGAGGAATTAAATGAATTTACGTAGGCCAATAATGGTGAATGTTTTGGATGTGTCAAAAATTTGGAAAATTCCTCACTTGACTTTGCTGGCATGTCACCCACTCCCGCAGCAATGCCAAAACTGGGCCTGAAGTAGAGGCCCAGGCCTCAACTTTAGCCTTAGTGCCACTATTGCCACTCAAAAGGGCTGCTTTGTGCCATTCCCTAAGGCTTATCTTTGGGGCTTAACTTTAGAAGGTATGCCCCTGCAGCCTACCCATGTACATACAAGGTGTTCATTCTTTGAAATTTCATTTTGAAATTGAAATTTCAGAATTGAGAAAGCCTTTTGGATTAAAGGCGAAACGTCTTCGACCAGATGCCTGTTTTTTAAACTTTGTTGCGATGCAGTTACCCTGGACGAGTGAGAGTCTTCACAGACATATATTGTCAAGGGACAAAAAATGTAGTGATGAATCTTGATATTCTCTCATGCTTAGTAAATTAAATTCTTAAATCAGCAAGTCTCATTAAAAATTGCTACTTCTCTTAACATAAATGTATTTAATTATTTAAATGGTAACATTAAGGTTTTAGCATCAAAGTAAAAAGTCCTGGGATAGCCATAGTGGTTTGATAAAAGATTAATGTTCTTTACTTTATATTTATAAACACGTATGATAGTAGCATGTTTTGCAACTTGGTGAAGTTACAAGATGATTTAATGGACTTATGACATTTGTACAGGTAAGTTAAATGCTTAATGTTAAATGCTTATTTGGAAGAAGCTTACTGACAAATAAAATTTGAATGTCAGGAATATTATGTATCTCTCTTCAAAAAAAGTACTGAGATGGAAATAAATGTTAACCAAAATGATTTCTTGCTTTGTTCTGATTTTTGTACAAAAATCTGAGTACAGATGAACAAACCTGCTGATTTCAATTTATTTGATTTTTTAAAAATAACATTTATACATACATGGATCCCCATGATCAATTTATTTTTTGGAATTTGGAATTTCTAATGATCAATAAATCTATTTTCAGTATGTGACTGACATGAGAACACTGCAAAAGCGCATACAAGATGCTGATGAAACAGTTAGTTTTATTAATAAAGAAGAGAAGCTTTTAAACTGGGAGCTGACTGAATATCCAGAATTGGATACCTTAAAAGTTAACATTGAGCCATATCAGAAACTTTTTGTTTTTATATTGAAGTGGCAGAGGACTGAAAAAAGGTAAATTATACAAATATTTTATTAAATCAATGTATATGGCTGCCCATCTTCCATAAGTGACTCTGAATGGTTGACAGTACATTAAAAAGCAATTCAGTAGAAAAAAAACAATTATCAACAGAACATAAATTACAATGGTTGCTGAGAATAAATTGGAAAACATTCAGCAAAACAACAATATCTCACAGGCCACTGAATGTTCTAACTCCAGTGCCCTAGAGCAGAACTAGCTCTTTGATACTTTGTGAAAGGGGCAAATCTAATTTCAGGGAGCATGATGCTACAGAGGTCAAGTATTGTAACAGAAAAAACTCAGTTTCTAGGCCCCGTTTAGATAATACTTTTTAACTGAGGGGACCCAGAGCATGTCATTCCAAATGGAGCTAGTGGGATTGGAGGACACAACCAAAGAGAGGGCTGGTCCCATAGATGATTGGTATGCCATGAAGGGCTTTATCGTGAAAACTAACACAAACTAACTTCCATTTAATCTGGAAGCACACTAGGAGCCACTGCAGCTTGTGGAGGAGAGGTGTAACATGGATTTACTGAAGTACTCGCACAATTGTCTGTGCTACTGTAGTCTGGATCAGTTGCAGCTTCCAGATAGTCTTTAAGGGTAACCCCTCATGAAATGCATTGCAATAATCTATGTGGGAGATGACTAAGGCATAAATGACTGTGACCTTTAGCTCCTTGTCCAGGAAGATGTGAAACTGGTGCACAAAACAAAGTTGTGCAAAAACTCTCTTCGCCATAGCTGCCACCTGCTCTTTGAACAGGAACTATGAGTTCAGGTGAACCCCAGATTGTGCACCAGTTCAGATAATTCAACCCCATCCAGAATTAAAGATGGAAAAACACTGGATCAAAGAGTGCCTAAAATCCACAGACACTTAATCTTGCCACGTTATCTTTCTGATCATCTCTCGGTTTGGGATTTGGCAGCAATGTACTTCAGTATTTCTCCTTCCTCTGGGGCCAAGTCAGTGTGGCTGGAGAGAATTCTAGCCTAAGACATGTGCTTTGCAGGTTTCCACAAGAATTGACACTCTTCCCACTCCAAGATCTATATGTGGCTGCAGGACTGATGTACCTCAGTGCAGGGTTCAATAACATCAATATATGAAGGATATTCAGCTTTACAACTTGATCCTTTACCAATTCAAACCCGTAATATCCTCACCCTAATGGGTATTTCCTAGCGATTTTAGAGAATAGCTATTCAAACTCTCTTCTTCTGTTTCCTCCAGCTCCAGGCTATACTGCCCTTGTCTCTCTCTACTTTCTGGAATGTGCTCCCTTCTTCCTGGGAAATTGCTATTTCATTGTAGTTCATCACACTATCACCTCCTCCATAGGTACAATCTTTCACAATAATCAATTAAATGAATTAAATTGAAGTGATGATTGTATGAATCTGTAAAGAGGCCTCATACCTCCTCCATTTTCTGAGCTTTTGCTCATTGGCCTTCAGTATCATATCTTCTCATATGCTTTAATATAATTGTGTCTTGGTCTCCAGCTTGAGTATACCCGAAGGAGGGGGGAAATATCTTCAGTGTTACCTAGGAAGTTCTTTGTGACTCAGAGTACAGGTGCCTTTCTCTTTTCATTATTGTTCATTAATAAGATCTGATAAGATTGACACACTTCAGATTCCAGTTGTAAAATTTCATCTTGTGGGACCTAGGACCATGGACTTCTCTAAACCTGTGCCTGCTCTGTGGAAGAATGCCTGAAGTCTATATGGCCTGAACTTTCTGTGTTTTCAGTAAATTCTAAGTAGGACGAGGTGATCCATCTATCCTGCTCGTGTATCATGTTTTTATGATGGATATAGAGTTTGATTTATCCTTCTTTAATGTGTTTGCATGTATTACATTTTTCTTGGTTATTGCTTTCTTTCATTTTGCTGTTTTTGAACCACAATATGTAAGCTGCCTGGAGTTTCTCTGGTGACAGGCTTCGAATGCTAGTAAAGAAATAAATCCCTATATAAAATATATTTGTACTCTTTTCTTTTTAGATGGATGGATGGTGCTTTTTTAGATCTCAATGGAGAAAAGATGGAAAGCGAAGTAGATGAATTTTTTCGAGAAATTTATAAGACATTAAGATTTTTTCAACAACAGCTGAAGAAATCTGAAATAGAAGGAAAAAAGTCACTGAGAAGAGCAGTAATTGAAGAGAGAGTAGAGGAAGAAAAGAAAGACACTCCAACTCTTTCAATGTGTAAGGCAATAATGAATCAGATTAAAGATTTCAAAGTAAGTGTTTCATTATAAAGTGAAGTTTTAAAAAGCACATGCTGAAATAAACTCAGAAATGGCAATATTTGCATGATATGCTGAACTGCATCAAGGGCAAAACTAAAGTGCCGCACAAACTGTTAAATGCAGTGAATGAATAAGTTATAGAGAAGCAGACTTAACTTAGATAAAGTTTAGGTTAAAGTGCTCTTTCCTGATTAGGTGAGCCATTTTAACATTATTAACTCAGTCAAAAGTGAGGCTATTGCCTAAGTTATGCAGGCTGTCTCAAAGAGAAAGAATTGAGGCTACAGAGTGGTTGGACCACACATTCTTTATACTGATTGACTACACAGGTCAATCAAATCTAAAATCTGAAAGCTGAGTTTCTTTGCTTTTTATTACTAAACTAATGGAGGGTAACTATTGAAATGAGATTTCCCCCCTTCTCCCAAAAGAAAATAAATTGAAATGGAGTCATAGCAGAATTATAAAAACAGTAAATGCATCATATAAAATTATTCATAAATTAAAAAATAAAAACAGTTGCATTTCAGTTGATTAAAATAATTAAACTATATAAATGGTAAAATAGGAACCAAAGCATAATTGATGAAAAAATTACATTAATTATTTTTTTATTTTATTTATTTATCTTTATAATTCTATGCCATCAATCTCTGAAGACTCTTAGTGGCTTACAAGCATTAGACATTTTATACATTTCTAAACCCAACCCCCCTCACTGACAATGTTCACATCTGGGGCATCCTCTGCAGCTCCTACTCTGCCCCCAAGACAGGCAAGTCCAGTGCCAACTCGCTGCTCCCGTCTCTGCCAGCTGGCTTCCCCCCAAAGGGGGCCCATTCATCTGCTCACAATATTGCATGCTTTCAAACTGCTGGGTGGGCAGGAGCTGGACAGGAGCTCACCCCATGATGCGATACTATGGCTCTAACCACCAGAGTTCCGGCCATTTCTGGTCAACACAACTGGAGTCATTAATCTGCTGCGCTACCACATCAGTTAGGAGAAAGTGTATTAAATTGCAAATCCTTTCCAATGTAAGCATATAAAAACATTTTAAATGTCTAATCTTAACATTGACCACTCACTTAAAGATTCAACATTCTTAGATAGTTTTCAAGTTCAGATGATAGTACCAAAAGTACATAGAAAAATTAAGAAAGTCAATAAAGGAAAAGAGTTCTGAAGAAGACACATTTTCATATCATTTCAGGCAAATGAAAGAGAATGGCCTGTTTCTGCATCTTGGGAGAGAGGTTAAAACGCTAGAGTTATAATACCCAATAAAATCTGTTTGTTTGTTGCATGACATTCTGTGATATGACTGGTTGCTGTGCTTTAGAACAGTATTGCATTGTTTGCTTTAGACCAAATTGCATTGGTCACTAGTTTTCATTCTTTTTGGTAACTGGTTATGGCCTAGAGTCTATCAATTACAGCTCAAAATATGTCAAAAGATAGTTAAGTTAAAATATCACACATTTTTTGATGTTATACTTCTTAACTTTCTTTCTCACATCTGGATTGTCCTGCTAGGAACCAAATTATAATTTAATCATTTCAAAAATATTGTTGGAACGAGTCAAGAAAAGCACTAGTAATTTCCAGACTTCTTGTTCTTAGTACTGTTCTGTGTGAAGGTTTCTGGGATATCAAATAATTCATGGAGAAAATGTGAGGAATTCTACATTGCCAAAATATTGGGTTTTGACCCAGT
>JANHZU010006138.1:26855-41704 GCA_032468055.1 Acrochordus granulatus | reverse complement strand
CTGTCCAGTATGGTTGAACCTCTGGCAGAGCTCTCATCTTCTTCAGAGCACACAAGCTCCCCAACCACAGCAAGGTGATGCCTCACTGGGGGGTTTAAAACAATATAAATACATAATTAAAAGATGCGTATCTTTAAAACCTAAATAGAAGCATGCAGAAGTTATGCTTTTTCATAACTATTAGGTCAACAGAAAGTTTTGAAGGGATGCTTTGGTTTGACAAAAGTTTGTATAAAGAAGCTATTTTCTTTTGCTTCTTGTCACTGTAAGTCCTCATTCACCCATCTGAGTAATCAGGATAGGAGTCTGCAGAAACATAATACACTCACGAAAGCAGCTCCTGCATGAAGCTTCAGAGCAAGACGAAGTGCCTTAACAAAGCAAATTTCATTGCCTCTATGGTTGAAAACGCTGTATCAAGATAAAGCATCGCTCCCTCATACATTCTGTTTAGGAGTTGATTGATTATCCTATCTTTCCACCTGATTGAATAAAAATGGGAGACAGTACTTCAAACGATACAAAAGTAAGAAAAAGTAGAACAAAATAGAATTAAGATGTTCAAGTAATTATTAAAACAATCATAAAACATTTCAAAAGGCCTGATTCAAAAATTACATTTTAATCTTTTTCTAAAACTAGAGAAAATTAGAATCATACCAGTTCATGGGTTCATTATGTCCCATCTTTCAGTTACTTGCAGGTAGAACCTCTCTGTGGTAATGCTTGCGTACCAGGAATGCTCTCCTTCTTGAAATATAGGATTTATCTACCACTATTTCTGTTATTTAGATTTCCACTGAAGACTTTTTTTTTCCCAGAATGGCCTGCTCTCAGTTATAGATATGAGGAATTTTTAAAGTAGCCCAAAAGATAAATGAATAGAAGAGAGTCTTCATTTTAATTTGCATTAATATACCATCATTATGGCTTTGCCTTTGCCTTTCACTTTATATGACAGATATAGATACCTTGTGCTAAAATCTTAATGCATTTTTAGGAATGGGAAGAACGCTTAATCAGAATTCAAGAGACCATTGATGAGTGGCTGAAAGTGCAAGCTCAGTGGCTTTACTTAGAACCAATCTTTTCTTCAGAAGACATTATGCAACAAATGCCAGAAGAAGGGCGTCAGTTCCAGACTGTGGATAGGTATTGGAGAGATATTATGAAATACTGTGCCAAAGATCCCAAGGTAAAATAATAATGATGCATCTGCTCTAATTAGGTGAAATAAGCACACCGTATATTTGTAAACTGTGCACAAACATTTAAGCAGCTTTCCTTTTTTGAAGTAGCCTGGTACTATTGTTCCAAAAAGCCATGACTGATTAGGTAATCAGAGTACAGATCTATCATACCATGTGAAATAGCAGAATTTGTTTTTTAAAAACCCTGAATATATTCCAAAAATATACCGCCAGTTTTTTATGTGCCAGCTACTTAATAACATAAAAAACTTTTCCTATATCCAAATTTTAAAAAATGTCACCTGCAGCTGATGAAACTTTGTACAATGGGATATTCTATTATTAGTTTTATCACTCTTTCAAAATTATTAAAGGATGCTTAATGAATTAAGCTTTGTAATCTGTAATCATGATTCACTCACCAAAATTTCAAGAATAGAAATATTTTAGTGTGAAATAAAACAATAAAATTGTCCCCCTAAACAGTTCCTAAATTTGATAATGGGCTGGGATGAAGGTGAACAAGATTCTGTGCATGTGTGTGTGTATGAATAAAATATACTGGGCCATTGCCATATCACAATAAAAAATGTATACCAGTCTGTTATTCGTGCACCTTTAGGAAAATCAGACCACAGCACAATCCATCTCATCCCCACCTATAGGCAGAAATTTAAAATTGCAAAGCCTGTAGTCAGAACAGTGAAGAAATGGTTTGAGGATACAAAATTAAAATTGCAGGCATACTTTGACTTTACAGACTGGTCTGTCTTTGAAACTGCTTCAGCAGACTTGAATGAACTTACTGATAAAGTGTACATCAGGTTTTGCAAAGACGTGTGTGTGCCTACCACAACTTTTACTCATATAGCAACAGCAAAACTCAAGTAACTTCATCATGACAAACAAGAAGCCTGCAAGACAGCAGATAGGACACTGTATGATTAGGCCAGCTCAAAAGAAATCAGAATAGCAGAAAAGAACTACAGTGGTGCCTCACAAGACGAGACTAATCCGTTCCAGAAGAACGCTGTTAGTGTGAAATGCTCTTAAGGTGAAATGAGGTTTCCCATTGAAAACAATAGAAGATCAGATGATCCGTTCCACATCTCAAAAAATATTCACCAAAAAATCATTTTCATCAGAATTTGATGTAGAAATGATTGTCCCTAACCTCTGAAACAAATAACAATGATTAACACACAATATAAAGCAGAAATAGAGCAAACTAACCAGCACTTATGGTTCTGCTTTGAGGCAGGTTCTGGCCTCGGCTGCTGCTTGCTGGCTCGGAGGATCTGCTGCTGCCACTACTCAAGGCAAAAGGGCCTTTTCCCTCAGCTTTTCCTGGTGTTGTGGGTGGTTTGGAAATGTTTCTTGCCTCCTTACTATGAGTAAAGAAGTGACGAGGGGGAATGTATTCTTTATTTTGGGCAAGGACAAGGACAATTTCTGCTTTATTTTGTGTGTGCATGCAAGCATGCACTTTGAAAATATCCCAGCTAGAGCAAGGAAGAGGAGAGGAGGAGGAGGGGACTTCTGGAGATTGAATCTGGAATCTGAAGTCTCGGGGGTTCCATCTCTTGAAAGCCTTTCACTTAATTTACGCTGTTTATGCAACGAGAGAGGAGAGCTCATTGCGATCAGGATTCTGGCATGGTCACACACACAGTAACGTAGACTGCCGATGCAGCAGAGTCATCAGAATGCGTGCACGCTGCCGCCCATATGGGAATGGAGTAAGCCATGCGGCAGAGTTGTCAGAACACACGCACGCTTGCCGCCTATATGGCAATGGAGTAAACTGCATGTGGCAGTGTCAGCAGAACTCTCGCGCAGGGTTGCCGCCTGTGCAACAATGGAGCAAAGCATGTGGCAGAGTCAGCTAAACGCATATGTGCTTGCCGCCTACACATGATGGAGTAAACTGCACGTGGCAGTGTCGGCAGAACTCTCGCATGGGGTTGCTGCCTGAACGAGAAATACAGAGCGCGCTGACTGATGACGCGTGAGTTATCGCGTGAAGTTTGCTTGTCGTGTGAGTTGTGTCTTGTCCAGCGCAATACATTTTATTAAATTTTTTTGATCTTGTGAGTTTCACGTCTTGTGAGTTAGTCGTCTTGTGAGGTACCACTGTACTCTGAAAAGCTTAAAAATCAACTTTCAGCAAATGATTCTGCTTATATGTAGAGAAGCCTACAGAACATCACTGGCTACAGGAGTTTCTCACCCTCTTTTGAGGAAAGCCATCAAATAGCAGAAGATTTGAATGTATTCTATTGCAGGTTTGAAAAACAACCACCATCATCTAATTTTAACAACCCACCTCAGCCATATTAACAGCAAATATTTCCTCTACAGCCACATCCACCACATCGACCCCTCCTTCTCAGGTCTTCTCCCCTTCTGGGCCCTTACTCCTACTGGGGTCCCTCTCTTGTCATTCTAGAAAAAGAAGTAGGAAGTCATCTTTAAAAACAAACAATCAGGAAAGCATCTGACCCAGATGGCATGACCCCTTCCTGTCTGAAAACCAGATCTTCACAAGAATCTTCAACAATTCACTAGATTACTGTGCTATGTCCCTTCATGCTTTAAACATTCTACATAATCCCCATTCCTAAGAAAGCCTTTAACAGTGGGCTAAATGATTATAGACCCATCACATTAACATCAGTAGTCACAAAGAGCTTTGAAAAACTAGTACTGACCCATGTAAAAGTCATCAGAAATCCACTGCTAGATCCTCTGCAGTTTGCCTATCGACCAAACAGGCCAGCAGATGATGTTGTTAATATGTCACTACATTCTATCTTGCAACATCTGGGCTATACACAGATCTTTTTTGTGGATTTCAGCTCAGCATTTAACAGCATCATTCCACAAATCCTTTATCACAAACTGACCCAGCTCACTGTATCTGCCCATATCTGTAAGTGGATAACCAGCTTTCTGACAGATAGGAAGCAACAAGTGAGGCTACGGAAAATTACATCCAGTACTCAGACAATTAGCACAGGTGTTCCTCAGGGATGTGTGCTCTCTCTGTTTCTTTTCTTCCTCTACACCAATTACTGTACCTCAAATTACCCCTCTGTCAAAATTCTGAAGTTTGTGGATGACACAACAATCATTGGACTCATTAAGGATAGTGATGAGTTTGCATACAGATGGGACGAATATCTGGCTCTGTGGTGCAGTCAAAACAACTTTGCCGAATACACTCAAAACTGTAGAGATAACAGTGGATTTTAGAAAGAGTCTTACTATTTTATCTCCCCTTACCATACTCAGCAACACAGTATCAGTAGTACAGTCCTTCAGGTTTCCAGTCTCCATAATCAACCATGACTTAAAATGGGCAACTAACATTAACACCATTATCAAGAGCACAGATCAGAGGATATACTTCAGCTCAAGAAGTTCAAGCCTCAAGAACTGCTTATACAGTTGTGCAAAGGAATCAGTGAGTCTGTCCTTTGTACATCTATTACTATGTGATTCGGTGCAGTAATTATAAAGGATAGGTACAGACTCCAACATATAGTCAAGATCACAGAACAAATAATTGCAACTAACCTTCCCTCCATGAAAGACCTATATACTGAGAGAGTCAAGAAAAGGGCAGAGAAGATATCTGCAGACCCCTCTTACCCTGGACACAATTTGTCTGAACCTCTTCCCTCTAATATGCACTACAGAGTACTACATATCAAAACTACTAGACATAAGAACAGTGTTTTCCCCCATGTCATCATTCAAATGAATACTTGACTAATGCTATATAATCATGCTACGTGATAGATAAAACAGAAGGTAGGGAATTCTATTTAATCCAGAAGTTTTGTTTAATATGTATATATACCTATTAATTCCACACTTTATAATGCTTCCTTCTATTGACTGCACGCTGACCAAATAACTAACATCGTTATGAGAGCTGCTGTATCATAGTCAAATTCCTTGCATGTCTAACCATATTTGGCCAATAAGGTATCTGAATATCTGAGACTGTCAACAAGTAAGACTGATAGTCAATCAGAAACTGAAGTTCTAGATTTAGTCAGTCAGAAACTAAATTCTAGATTTGGGGTTCATTCAGTTCTGAATGGGATCACACTCTTCTGTAAAGTCCAACAAGTTAAGGCATTGGGCACAGTACATATCATTGTGCAAGTGTATTCCTTGACTGACTACTGCAAAGCAACAGCTAGAAACTTCGATTGTAGCAAATATGGTGCCTAGGTCTGCATGTAGAGAGGTTGGCTGTAAATATAAATTTCCACTAACAGTCCATTATTTAACTACTTTCTCAGATGCCTGGCAAAAATTCTGAACCTAGAATCATTCATAAATACCTCATGAATAAGATTTATCACAAATGCATGGAAAAACATTACATGTGCATTTAATCTCTAGTGCTTTCAGCCACATGAAATCAATAAAGAAATGCATAGAAACTTGAACAGACTGAGGCTCCCACCTCTTTGAAGAAATATTGTTGTATGGAATTTGCCACTTTATATCTTATGAAATTAGACACAGATTTTTCCAAGTCCCTATTTCCAATGTACTTAGTAGTGTAATTATTGGACATAGTTTAGAGTTTAATTTTCTTTTCTTTTTTAGGTTCTTGCTGCCACTTCATTGACAGGGTTGTTGGAAAAACTTCAGAATTGTAATGATCTTCTAGACAAAATCATGAAAGGATTGAATGCATATCTTGAGAAGAAGCGTCTCTTCTTTTCTCGGTATGCTTCTGTTGTTCATTAATAAAAATGGAATGGATAAATATTAAATTCATATTTTTGATGCAGATATACTTAGCTATAGTAACTGATGCATTATTAATTTATTTTAGCTTTTTTTTCTTATCTAATGATGAAATGTTGGAGATACTGTCAGAGACTAAAGACCCTCTCCGTGTCCAACCTCACCTGAAAAAATGTTTTGAAGGCATTGCTAAACTTGAATTTCAGCCAAATCTGGATATTAAGGCAATGTATAGTACTGAAGGTGAACGTGTGGAATTTATTTCAACTATTTCAACTTCTGAAGCTCGGGGAGCTGTTGAAAAATGGCTAATACAAGTTGAAGATATCATGTTGAGGAGTATTCATGATGTTATTACAAGAGCAAGACTAGTATGTTTTCTGTTAAATATTTATAATTTTATTTTGCTGATATGCATCATTAATTTAATATGTAATTTAAGCATTGTGTTTTTGCAAAAATGTTTTATTATAATGTTATATAAATTTATTTTTAAAAAATAGTTTGTAAAACAATGCATATTTGCAATATTTAAAAAAAAATTCTTAAGAACATCCTGGATACCCTTCTGATTTACTAGATTTTGATTCCCTTAAACTTCAGACAGTGTGACCTTTGAATATATTAGTTATGAATGATGGAATTTGAAAATTGTAACAGTGCAAATTATTAGTGCTAAAATTGCAGTGAAACAATATCTCTAAAAATCAGTATTTTATAGAAATTGAAATCCATTACCCTTAGAAAAGCAGCAGGTTGGGCAATACTGCTACAATGCCTATTTTTTCCTATTCTGTTTACTCTAGAATAGCACAGTAATTGCATAAAATTTATAACAGCTACAAATATAGTAAAATGTGGACCTTTTTATTTAACATAACAAAACACATAATATTTATTTTGTTGATCTACAGATTTGATTAAGTTGCTTGTGTTCCCTTGATTGTGAAGGAAATACAGCTGAATACTAATGGAATGTAAATAGATTCTGATAACTCAACAGGGAGGAGCTTGAGAGTTTTCACTTCCATGTAGATTAAACTCAGCTGGCTATGCCATCCATATCTAGAAAGAGTAGAGTTAATCTATAGTTAGTATAGTTAGTATTGTAGAAGACATTTTAGTAACCTCACTCAAAACTGCCTATAGTTTATAGCTGATGCACAAAATTATGGTTGTCAAAAATGAAAGTGGGCTATTCTAATCTTCACCTCTTAGCCATCTCAAAAGAAGGGAAAAGACTTACTAAGTCTTGATATTATAATGTTAATCTATGGTTTTGCATTTTATCAAATTAATGGCTGGGTTCACTATAACATATTCAGTTATAAGTCATAATTATTGTTAAGTAATCCTAATAATTTTCTTAGGCATATCCAGAAAGGACAAGAAAGGATTGGGTGAGAGAATGGCCAGGTCAGGTAGTTCTATGCATCTCACAAATGTTCTGGACAACTGAAGTTCATGAAGCCATAGCAAGTGGCCCAGAGGTACTATTATGAGACATACATTTTCTGATATTATTTTTTGCATTATCTTTTAGTCATGTTATATTTGTTGGATGATGCTTATGATATTAAGTCTCTTTTGAATTAATAATACAATACAGTGGAACCTCAGATTGCGAGCACCTCAGTTCACAAGGTTTTTGCAAGGTGAGCAAAATTTTTAAGAAAATTTAATTTGGTTAACGAGTAAAAACTCGCAATGAGCTCGCGTGAGAAATTTCACAACAGAGCCGGTGTATTAATCATTGATACTTGTTTCAAATATTAGGGATAATCATTTCTACATAAAATTCCATTGAAAATTATTTTTTAAGAATATTTTGGGGGGCATGGAACGGATCATTTAACTTTACATTGTTTCCTATGGGAAACCTCACTTCAGTTTAAGAGTGATTTGGATTAAGGGCATTCTTCTGGAATGGATTATGCTCACAATCGGAGGTTCCATTTAAATGAATACAGCTATAAAAGTTTATATTCTGCGAAGCTGAATTTGACTTCTACCGACTATATGAATATATTCACACATTTTTGTTTTGCTTTTGTTTTGCCAGATAATTTGTTAATTATTTTATTCCAGGACTTTTCTCAACTTTCCAGTCAATTTGTCCATATCTAGAAAAGTTTGTGTTTCAAGGCATTGTTCATACTGGAGACTCTTGCAGCACTAAATTCTCTAATTATTCATCACACCACTTCAGATCCAAAATAGAGAAGGTGCTACAGAGAGAGAGCAGATTTGCTTATTATACCAGCTGGTACCTCTTAAAAAAGCATATGCACTAGAGCAACTTTTCTGGCACTTGTTCTGCTTCAGATATAATTAGCACATTCCTACAGTTTAGATATTTGGTAATAAGTTTCCTAGAAATTAATTTAATTTCCAGTTAATTTTCTGCAGTATAGAAAATTATGTGCACAGATGAATGGGAAAGTCAGAAATGATTATAGAAGTCATTATAGCAATACTTTATGACTGAAGAAATTGGGAATAAACAATAGAATAATAACATTGAGAAGCTCTTAGCCATTCCTAGTAAAGTGCGTATTAAGATGAATTTTCCATTTTCATTTTTCAGGGCTTGCAAAATTATTACCAGACTCTTCAGAATCAGTTAAATGATATTGTAGAGCTTGTAAGAGGGAAGTTGTCTAAACAAACAAGAACTACATTGGGTGCTTTAGTCACTCTTGATGTGCATGCTAGAGATGTCGTCATGGAAATGATTGAAAGAGGTACAAACATAATTTCTGTTCATGGTCATAAAAGAATATATATACAGTGGTGCCTCACAAGATGAGACTAATCCGTTCTGGAAGAACACTCTTAGCGTGAAATGCTCTTAAAGCGAAACGAGGTTTCCCATAGGAAACAATGCAAAGTCAGACGATCTGTTCCATGCCCCCAAAAATATTCACAAAAATCATTGTCAACAGAATTTGATGTAGAAATGATTGTCCCTAACATCTGGAACAAGTAACAACAATTAACATACCGTATAAAGCAGAAATAGAACAAACTAACCAGCACTTATGGATTTGCTTCGAGGCAGATTCTGGCCTTGGCTGCTGTCCGGTGCCCCCTGCTGGCTGGGAGGATCTGCTGCCACCGCCGCTGAGGCAAACTACCTTTTCCCTCCACAACACTTTTCCGGGGGTCTTTTGTGGGCGGTTTGCAAATGTTTCTTGCCCCTGTACTGAGGGGAGAAGAGATGGGCCGCAGGGGTGGGGCCGGTCGATGAGGGGGAATTTCTGCTTTAATTTGGGGGAGGACAAGGACAATGTCTACTTTATTTTGTGCGCGCGTCTCGGCTGCCGCAAGGGTGGGGACAGCCTGGAGAGTCAATCTGAAGTCTCAGGAGCCTTTCACTCAATTTATGCTGTTTACATAGTGAGACTGGATAACCTTCGGCTCCATTGAAAGATTTCCCACGTGAGCATCTCACGCGATACTCTTGCAACCAGACGATCCGTTCCACACCCCCCAAAATATTCACCAGAAAATCATTTTTAATGGAATTTGATGTAGAAATGATTGTCACTAATATCTGTAACCATGATTAACACACGATATAAAAATAGAGCAAACTAACCAGCAATTACAGATCTGCTTCAAGGCAGGTTCTGGCCTCAGCTGCTGCTTGCTGGCTCGGAGGATCCGCTGCCGCCACCACTTTAAAAGGGCCTTTTCCCTCAGCTTTTCCAGGTGTCATGGGCGATTTGAAAATGCATTTTGCCTCCATACTATGAGGGGAGAAGCGACGAGGGGGAAATTCTGCTTTATTTTGGGCAAGGCTAAGGACAATTTCTGCTTTATTTTTTGTGTGTGCGCTTTGAGAATATCCCGGCAAGGGAGAGGAGAGGAGGGGGAGGGGACTTCCTGGAGATTGAATCTGGAGTCTAAAGTCTCGAGAGTTCCATCTCTTGAATGCCTTTCACTTAATTTACGCTGTTTATGCTGTGAGAGAGGAGAGCTCCGTTGTGAGATTTCCCACGTGAGCTCATCGCGCAGTGCTCATTGCGATCAGGAACGTCGACCTGCCGCCATGCAGCAGTGTAGGCAGAACGCACGTGCGCACGCTGCCACCCATATGGGAATGAAGTAACCTGCATGTGGCAGCATCAGCAAAACTCTCACGTGGGGTTGCTGCCTGAACAAGAAATACAGAGCGCACTGACTGATAATGTGTGAGTTATCGCGCAAAGTTTGCTTGTCTAGTGGAATAAATTTTATTAAATTTTTTTGCTCATCCTGTGAGTTTTATGTCTTGTGAGGTACCACTGTATATTTGGATGTCTGATTTTTTTCTGATTATTTCAGAAATAATTATTTTTAAATTAATTATTTCATAAAATAATGCTGTTATTTTAGATATCTACATGAAAGTTAAAGACTAAAAAAATGAAATAATAAACTTGTCTCAATTATTTTTGAATTGTTTTCCTTTTCTGTTTTTCTGCTAAAAACATATCAAGCCTAAGACATGTTTCTTTCTTTATTCTACTAGGTGTGTTGCAGGAAACAGATTTTCAATGGCTTGCTCAGTTGCGATATTACTGGGAGTATGAGAATGTACGTGTGCGCATCATCAATTGTAATGTAAAATATGCTTATGAATATCTTGGCAATTCTCCTCGACTTGTCATTACTCCTCTCACAGACAGATGTTATCGCACTCTGGTATGGTTTTAAAAATTCAAATGTTTCTAAAAAAAGTTAATTACAATAAATCTTAGTTGTATTTGTAAAATTACCTTGAACAAATCTTCTTGTTCTCAGAACTTCTGTTAGTAAAGAGTGAGATTCCAATACACTGGCTATTCTTAAATTGTTTAGTTTAATCGCAGTACTGAGTTCTCCTTTGCTGGATATTTTTAATCTGAAGTTGAATAGATGCTTTAATTTGAATTTTTACATTGAGCAGAGGGTTAGATTCAAAAGGTTCATGTTTAAAAATGTGAAAAATAAATAAAATAAAAGCCTAATGTTTTCTTTCAACCCAATGATTCTCAGAAATGAAATTTATTCCTAAGTAGCATTAGCTAGATTTAAAGCATATTCCTCAAGTTAATCTAATCCTGATTAAATTCAATATCTGATTCTGATTAACTTTAAATAGGATTGTGAAAAATGCAAGTATAAATGTGTTTGTTCTGGATTAGGAATCTGTTACTGGTATAGCAAAAATGCTATTGCACTGTATTATTGGTTCAATGGAAATGACAAGTCTGCTATGAAGTTAGGTATGCAGTTACATATAATTTTGAAATATTATCATTAACGTCTTATTTTTAGATTGGAGCATTTTATTTAAATCTTGGCGGTGCTCCTGAAGGTCCAGCTGGGACAGGTAAAACAGAGACCACCAAAGATTTAGCTAAAGCTGTTGCGGTGCAGTGTGTTGTCTTCAACTGCTCTGATGGCCTTGATTATCTAGCCATGGGGAAGGTAAATTAAATTTCTATTTTTAAAAATATAAGTTTAATTTTTAAAATATTTCTAGGTTTAACAAAAACAAATATTTTTTAAACAATCCAACTTCATAGTTTTTAGTAATTTGCTCTTAGGGCTGATGGCAAAGTTTAATAAGTGCTATATGTTTTTAATTGATTATATAAGGTGTAACAATTTATTTAAAACTTGTATAGCTGCCCATCTTAAAACTAAACTGTGAGCAGCTTACAACCCAATAATAAAACAAAGTATATAGTAATAGAAACAAAAGAAACAATAAAACCAGCAACAGATATACCTGGCACAACAGCCACACTTCCCTGATGCAACCTGCAATGTTCTCATCCCACTCTGATCTCACCCTGTCCCAGTGCTTGGGGGAAGAGCCAGGCTATATTATTCCATGATCTCCATTCATTCACAACATCCTTTTAACACAACCAACAAACAGTATCTAATGATGGTATCTAAGATAGTCCTGTCGAAGTCCTGGTTATATCCTGGAATCAGAGGGAAGCTGAGGCTTTGCACAGGATCTCACTCTCTACTCATTGCACTTGACATTCTCTGCGGTTCACAGAAGAGGTGTGGGTGCTGAAAAGGGTAAAGAGATGCCTGGAACATCACTGGCGGAAAACGAGGGAAGAAACTGACCAAACACAAATTAGAGCTGCTGTTGAAGCCTATCTTGTGGTAATAAGGGCGGCAAAATAGTTGGAGACTATTTCTCCGCCCTTATTGCATCTGCAGAGTGCTGTCCATCGGCTCTGTTTAGAATCACCCGATCCCTTCTTGGTAGGGGGGATTCAGGAGACCTCTTGCAGGGCCATGCGGAGAAATTTGCTGAGCACCTGGCAGATAAAGTCGTTCAGCTTCAGTCCCAGTTGGAAGCCATGCATGATGCGGTTCCACTTGAGATGCCGAGGGAGGAGTCTTGCCCAGTTATCTGGGAACAATTCGATCCTATTGTTCCTGAGGAAGTGGACAGGGTCCTCAATGCTGTTAGTGTGGCCACCTGTCAATTAGATCCTGTCCCTCCTGGTTGATGAAAACTGCCAAAATGGTGTTAATAGGTGGGTCCACGCAGTGATAAATGCCTCACTGCAACAGGGTTTTTTTCTGGAAACTTTTAAAGAGGCCCTGGTTTGTCCCCTGTTAAAAAAAAATGTTGGACTTCACCTGCCTTGACAACTATTGTCCAGTCTCCCAGTTGCCCTTCTTAGGGAAAGTGGTTGAGAAAGTGCTCACATGGCAGCTTCAGAGGATCCTGAAGGAAACGGATTTTCTGGACCCTTTTCAGTCTGGGTTTAGGCTCAGTTATGAGACGGAGATAGTATTGGTTGCTCTTGTTGATGATCTCTGGCGAGAGCAGGATGGAGGCAGTACATTCATTCTGGCTCTTCTTGATCTCTTGGCGGCATTTGATACCATTGACCATGGTATTCTTTTGAGTTGGCTATGGGGACTGGGCTGGGCGGTGCAGTTTTGCACTGGTTTGGCTTCTTTTTCCATGGCTGGTCCCAATCGGTGTTAATAGGGAGAGAGAAATCCAACCCATGGCCTCTACTTTGTAGTGTGCCACAAGACTCAGTACTTTCTCTTCTCCTTTTTAACATCTACATGAAACCGCTTAGTGAGATCAATTGTCGCCTTTAGATGAAGTACCATTAGTATGCTGATGATACTCAGATTTATATCTCCATCCCTGGAGATCCAAGTGATGCTGCCTCGGCCCTGACTCAGTGCCTGGAGGCTGTTTGGATCTGGATGGGGGACAACAGGCTTTGGTTGAACCCTGGAAAGACTGAGTGGCTTTGGGTGTCTGAGGGTATTGGTTCTGCCAGTTATGCCCCTTCCCAAACAGGAGTCCTTTCACTCAGTCACTCATGCCCTCATCATCTCTATATTGGATTATTGCAGTGCCCTCTAAATGGGGCTATCTTTGAAGAGCATCCAGAGACTGCAGCTGGTGCAGAATGCGGCTGCACGGATGATGTAGGAGCCAGAAGAGTGGCCCAGATAACACCTTTATTTCATGAGCTGCATTGGTTGCCAGTCTGCTTCTGGGTGCAATTCAAGGTGTTGGTTTTGACCATTAAAGCCCTTCATGGCATGGGACCAGATTATCTGAGGAATCATGTCACCCCAATGGGGAGTTCCTGTCCAACCAGAATCAGCAGAAGAGACCTCCTCTGGATCCCATCAGCCAAGGAAATTTGGCTGATGGTGTCAAGGAGAACAGCGTTTTCTGCTGTGGCTCCTGCCCTGTGGAACACCATGGCCCCAGAGGTGAGGTCTGCCCCCACTCTTATAGCCTTCCAAAAGAGCCTGAAGATCTGGCTCTGTCAACTGGCATGGGGCTCTAATGGGGGTGCATCATTGTGGAGGTGGTTGGTACTTAGTAGTCACCTTCGTTCCCCCATATATATTTTTTGCTCCTCCCCTCTAGGTCCAGTTAGGGTTTTTTTAAAGGTTTTTAAAGGGTCAAATTGTTGTTATTATTATTTTATTGTAAGCCGCTGAGAGTTGCTTGATTTTGGCAGCATATAAATTTAACAAATAAAGTATCACCCCAAAATAACTAACCCTTTTCCCTATAGTAACACATGTTTGACTGGGAAGATAGTAGCATGATTTCTGTCTCAAAGGAGAACTATCAACATCCATTTTTTTAGAATGTCAGTGACTGTGCTTCCTCCTTGCACTTCATTTTGCTTAGTGATTTTGAGTAGTAACTACAGTCATATGGCTGTAGCTTCTAGTCCTAGAATAACCTATAGAGAACTTTCAACTGTTTACTGTACTTCTTAAAGAAAGGATGGTTAAAAAATCTAGACAAATTACTGTATGTCACAGTAGCTGAACTTTGACATTGTTTCATTAAAAAATAGAGAAACACAGGGATTTTTTTGTATACCAGCTCTGTTTTTCCAGTTCAGGCAGCTGAACTGGTAATAAGTTGGCATGAATTTTGCCTGGACTTGATAGGATAGGCAACTTCTAGTATTTATTCAAAATAAAACAGTACAATCTGATCTGATCTAATCAGTTTAACAACTTCAATGTATAATATTACAGTTTGATTAGATAAATTAGTGTACTTGAGAAACAAGTAAAGGAAGACAATATATTTTATTCAGATAACATGCTGTCCCATTGTTAACAGTATCATTATTCACTGAACCATGAACTAATCAAGTTGTCTGGTGCAAAATATAATACACATTTCTGCCAACACAGCAAGTAGTACTTCCCATGAATGTTGTTCAGTCGTGCAGTCGTGTCCGACTCTTCGCAACCCCATGGACTGCATTACACCAGGCCCCCCTGTCTTGCACTGCCTCCCGGAATCTTCCCAAGCTCACGCCCATCACACTGACTATGCTATCTATCCATCTCATCCTCTGCCGTCCCCTTCTCCTC
>JANHZU010006137.1:27716-41976 GCA_032468055.1 Acrochordus granulatus | reverse complement strand
TTGTTAAAAAAAGGCAGATCACAAATAATAGGAAATAGTTTGGAATATCTGACTAAAACTACATACATATTTTAAAATTCTTTCATAGGCTGCATTCATGTATTATAATTGACCATGGGATGATCTTAGCATGATTTCTCAATCAAGCTAGAATTTGCAGATGGGCAAAATAATTCTAGCTTTTTGAGAAATTTTGATTTCTTTTCCTTCTGTTTGACTACTCTTGCTTCTGTGGCCCAGTTAAAGTAGTCGTCAGTGGGACAGAATCAAACCAAAAATGAATCAGGAAACAAACCGTCCATACCTATCTGTTCATTTTCTACACTAAGCCATGGTTGCAGTTAGCAAGCCAACAACAAACCATGGTTTCAAACGATAGTTTTAATGCCCTAAAATAAACCATAATTTCATTCACACAACATAATCAGCCCAAAACAAACAAACTATATTATGGTTTAAAATAATTAGAGAACCTAGCCTATTTAAAAAAGAATCCAGATACATATTTCAAGCAAAGAATAATGTGTGTCATTCAATCAAAGCCTGTCATATTATTTTCAGTAATAGAGAGGCTGCTAAGCAAATGCTTTGCCTCTCTCCCATGGAACTCAGTGAGATTCAGAAATGGCAGACTCTGGATGAACCATGACAAGATTAATGAATGAAAGTACAGTACTGAAGCCACTATATGGTGTAATATGCAAACAGAGCTTTAAATTATCTCAAAATATATTCAAAATATATTATGATCTGCTATAAGTAGCAAACATTGGCAAATACATAATAAACATATCTATATATGACAGTAAAGCAAAACACATATTTAAATGAAAAAAAATGATATTCTTGTAGTGGGATAAACTTTCATTAATACAAATATTATGCAAACTGTATTTGTTGGCTATTCACATTATTGCTCTGCTACATGAAGAACAGGCCCTTAAAATATGTTACAGTTCATCTACATTAAAATCCAGAAACAAATGTTTCAGAAATAACTGCATTCAACAGGCATTAAACATAATACATGAAGATATGCACAGCCAAGAAACTAAAAACTGGCCTGATCAAAGCATATTATTACATACTCATATTTTTTGTTTCTTTGTGCAAACAATAAAATGAAACAGAAAGCTAACCATGTAAACATAAAATTTAGAAGTTAGAATGCAGTAAATATTTACTCCAGACATTCAGTAAACTATTAATTCAAATAACCATCTTTTTAAATTCATCCACCTGTTATACAGATGTAAAAATTAAGACATTAACACATCGCTAGATTCTGATACAATGCTGTTAATGTTTTACACATAAAGGCCCAACCCAAGGGAAAGCTTCAAAATAAAGAAAGAGGAATGTTAGTTGCATTTAAGTCCTAATGAAATAAATAGAACTTAACAGCATTAGCAATAACTAACTAGGCCCAATGATTTTAATGGGATTTAAATATAGCTTTCTATGGGTTGGAGCCAAACACTGTAACAATAACTCAAACTACTAAAATATTAACAGATTTCTGCCCACCTTGGATCCTTGTGTACTATTGAATCCGGGAAACAGTAAGAACAGGAAAGCTGTTAACATGGTATGAACCACAATACATGCTGGTTTGCACACCAAAATAGACATATTCACTCACTCACTCTCCCCTCTCTCACAAGCACCCACACAAACACATAGGAAGTTGGTATAAACAAAATAAACTTTATTTTTTCACCATGATTAAGAGATTAGGAGTAGATTGCAAAATCCTAGGTTCTAGTCAGCCACTTCAAATCTCTTAGCCACAGGAAGATTATCCACTGTTATCCAAGAACCAGCTCTCTTAGGAAATACTAGTCAATTTTACAGTCCTGAGCAGGATTAGCCATTGGACACCTGCAAATCTGCCACTGAGTCTTCTAGTGGAGAAATAGTAATCCATGTTCAAGTTTCTGAAGGAGGAACATCTTCTGAGCAGACAGGATTTCTTCAAGGAACAGGAAAATGTGGAAAGGGAATGGATCTTGGAGCTTTGAAGGAATACTGCTTGTTGGCTCAGAAGAGGGTGATTTTATATCCCAGAGAAGAGGAAGAAAAAAAAAAGCTGATACAAACACATATTGTCACCAACTAAATATGGTGAGATTTAAACAAGATGCAAGTGCATAGGTTAAAACGATTGCCAATTTTCACATATCTATTTTGGGGTTAGAATATTTATAGCTATTTTCATTTGTATATAATAGCTATATATGTATATATACATACAGAAACACACACATATATGTATGTCTGTGTGTGCATATTCAAACACATACCCACATATATTACCTATACCTCAAGACTCTGGAAACCAGGGTTCATTAACAGAAAGGGGGAAGGTAATAATTTAAATAACATGTTATCTGCCAAATTTGACAAAAATGCACTTTGAACATGCTGTTCAAGAAAGAAAGAAAGAAAGAGAAAAGAATGAAGAATACCACAAGATTCTGTAGAATCAACTCTGTATCATTACGAGGAGAGCACCAAGCAAGGCACCATTGGAAATAAAACATACTCAGGAAGTCTCTATGTAAAGCAAGATGTTAATCTGGTTGGAAAATTGGTGTCTTTGGTAAAAATTCTATAAGAATGACCTGTTAAACAGAAAAAAAAAATTATTGACAGCATTGTTAATTTCAAAGTTTATCAGCAAAAGCTTTTAGCATGACAAGGGAATAAACCATGGCCAGAATCCAAATTACTTTAGGCAAAGCCAAGATAATTAATTTGTTTTTAAATGCTGTTCCCTTATTGCAAATGAGCAGTTATTTTTGAAATTCCTCCCAGTTTAAAAACATGTTTACAAATATGTGGTCAAGAACAAAGAAAGTTACTTTTTCTTAAGTTAGTCTATTGGTTTAACTAAATGATTTGTCCTTACCTCCTCCTCCCTAGGACTGAAAGGAAGAATTGATTGGCTCAGGGTCATCCAGTTGACTTCATGCTTAAGGCAGGACTAGAATTCAGTCTCCCAGTTTCTAGCCTGATGCCTTAACCACTACACCAAACTGGCTCTCTAGTTAACCATCCCAACATTTTTTCAGCCAGACAGCATCTCTCCAAGGCTATTGGAATGTATCTTGCACATCAATTCCAATGTATTTGTTTTAACTAGAAATAGGAAAGAAGGAACCTGGCAAAAAAAAACCTCACTAGATGTACATATTTCCTAAAGGAGTCTGGTCAGGGTCATAACAAGGCACACTCAAGAAGTGAGTCAAACTACTTCCCAATTGTCCCATCTATAAAAGCTTCAATAGGATAGGGCCTCCTTAAGCAGAAAATGCAAGCTGTGTGTACATACACATCTTACAGTGTCTAAACACAGGTCTCTCTGTCAAAGAGCTACTAACCATTTAAGAGCGATTAATTCTGAACTTTAACTAAGATGAAGAGAAGTGACTCTGTTATAAATCTATTACCATTCAGCCAAAAGTAATTTCAATTACAACACCTTTCATTAATATTTTCATATTCACTCCTGCCTTCCCTTTCCCACTGGTCTTTAAATCTGCTAGTTTCCAGTAGTAAGTTATAACAGGGAGAAAGGCAATTTATTTAAAATAATTTTAGTTTGTAGTATTAGCTTGATGGGAGGGCAGGAAATATTATATTTCAACTTAGACTAGGAAAAGGGTTGTGTTAATAAAAATGTATGCCATCAGATATGAATTATTTTGTTCTGCAACCTAATTAAAATTTTAATCCAGAATGCAAAACTCATTTTAATTGTAAACACAACAGTATTTATGTCTAACAGGCCACTCAGTCTTCCTAAATTGAAGTTTAGGAAGTGAATTGTTTCTTTCAGCATATTTTATCTTCCAAGTGAGAAAGTACAAATTCTGAAACTAGAGAATATTACGGAATGTTTTTCCTATTCTTCTTGCAATAAACATGCTCTTATATATCTTTGTCTGACTAGAATGTTTACTATACATCAAGAGATTGTCAGAGATTAATGTCAAGTTGAAATATTTCAACTTCTGCACATCATTTTTATATCTGAGAACAATTTTCGTAAGTATTACAAGTCGACTGTATGACTTGCGAAGTTGCAGAAATTTGTAGGTCACCTCAAGCGATTTATTGGGTTAGAGGTTACACAGAAACAGGTCTCACTGCAATTAGGACTCCTTTTGTGATTCACACATACCATGGGCTATAAATATATCACCATAGTAAGTATGCATACTAAAAGTACAGTCTAAGTTATGCAAATATAAAAGTTAATGACTTGTGCCATTCATTATACTGTATTCTCATTTTTAATGCAATGGTAAATACTGAAGCTGGGCAGTATTTCATATTCAAAAGTAAAATGGCACTTTGAAGCACATAATAGCACTCATAATACCTACCAGCAATTGCTTAAAGCAGTTTTCCCAGAATCATGTGGCTACTTCCACCACCGCAGCATGATCCTGTAAAAATTTCTATGTGGTTCAATGGAACTGCCATCAGGTATTATATGCATACTCATGTGCCTCAAAGAACCTTTTCTCCCTTCAAATCTCAAATTCTGCATAGCTGCTTTCTAAGCTGGACCTGGAATTCGTTATATGCTTTATACTATTACACTGAACTTAAAAGTTGTAATGTTATTACCCTCTGAACACTTTACTGAAAAGTAATTTTAATCACAGTATCTCTGTGTATGAGCATGCAATGTCTATTATTTTTTATTATGGTCTTATAAAGGCCAGAACTTGAAGTAATTATTAAAATAAAGTGAATTCTTTACATAGCCAAGCTTAAAAACCATTGACAAAAATTCTTTTCTTGCCTTCAATAATTGCAAAGTTATCATGTGTCTGCTATCATAAATTAACATGTTCGCTATAATAGATGATCATAAATTAACATGTTAAGTATAATAGATGTTAAAAAGAAGCAGTTTGTTGAATAGAGCTACTCCGTAAAAAGGGCATTTTAGGCAGTCTTTTATGTTTTAGGCTAGATGTAGGCCTTAGCATTTCCTCTTTTTCAGTGCTAACAGAAAAGATGATTTTAAGATAATTTGTAACTATTTAAGCACTGTTTTAAACCAATCTTCTAACATACTGCCTATAATGCATGCATTGTGTTAAATAATAGACAAGATACATAATTAAAAGGCATGGATGTGTTAGAAATAGCTAAAGCAAGATACTTTTGTAAGTTAGTCTTAATTTGTTAACCCCTGCTTATATCTTAAATTTTCATAACACTTGTATATTTCACAGTAGTATATTTGTTGTAAAGCAAACAAGACTGAGTTTATGGCAGTCACTTCCCCTGTGCACCCCAGAAAAATACAAAGAACAATCAAGCAAAATGATTTATATTACAAAGACGGCAAAAGGAAAAACTTGTGCATTTTCTTTATAAAAGAATATAAATATACAAAGTTCTGCTACAGAGACAAGAAGATTAAACTTCCTTTCTTAAAATTAAGGCTTTTAAGACATTAGCGTGAAGGCAGTACTTTCAGGGCCACTGAGATATAAGAGCAGTTAAAAATCTGCAAAGTCTTTAGAGTTCCTAAGCTCCAATTGCTCAGTTGAAAGGTCTTTTCCATACGCCAAGACTTGATTAGCATTATATAAAACAGCCCACGTCTAATTCGCTGCGTAACCAAAGTTGCAGTTATTCTTTTTATACTGCATTTGAAAATTTCACACTCCATCAGCACATGTGCAAGCCATTTTATCTTGGCAATTAATTTATTATTTTTTCAAGGACACAGTGAAGCCTTGTTTTCAAGTCATTCATAACTTTATAAATCAGCCCTGTGCATGAAACTATACATCTGTGAACCGTAGAAAATCCTTGCCACTCAAGCGATTAAGCCTTCTGACACCTTTGCTGATTAATAATCATGGAAAGAATAAGATCAGAAGCAAAATAAATGATCATTTAATAGAGAAATGCACAAAACAGGCCTTTAACTTACATATTCCATCATGTTATTCGATTCACATTTCCTTTTGCTTAGCCTCCAATGCAAGCACAGCTAGACAACAGGGAGAAAGGGGAAGAAGAAAAATGAGCGTTATTTTATTGCCCGTGCTGAGACTACCCCATTTGTTCACCTTTCATATTCTGCATTCAACAAAAGCATCTGTTTCCATACTGTGCAACTCTAGCCCCAGCAGTATGAAGCTGCTCCCTGCAGCACTCACCTTGTGGTATAATCTATTGTTTTCCCATTCTAATAATTTCTCAATTGATCTTCGTGTCTAGAAGGCAAATAAAAAGAATTTTACTCCTGAGTTGCTTTAGAAAAAGATTTGTTTTGCAGCTTCCTTTATGTAGAAACGTTTTGGCGGAAAGAAGCACAGGAGCAGGACTCAGTGAAGGGTGGTCTTCTGTACTCTACATTTACTTATTGGAGTCATAGTAATAAGAGGTTATGAATGTTTATAAAGAGTCAAATGGAAGAAAAACAACTTTTAAGGAATGCCTAAACAGTAGGAAAACTTATAAAGCTATACATTAACAAAGGTTTTTATGAAGAGAGGCATTCATTTACCATCCATTGAATCTAATGGGACTCACATTCAAGTACCTTTCACAATAAGAATTTCCATATAAAATATAAATGAGTTCTAAATGTAAGCTTCCTCATTTAACACACCATATAAATCATCAAAAACATTTAAAATTTATGGATCCTTAAAGCTTTTCATCTAAATTCTAAGTTTTAAACAAAGGAATTAAATCTTCTGGTAAACCTGCAACTTTAAGCATGCAGTAAATATTCTAACTCAGTTATATTATGCCTGAAAAACATCCCAATGTTTATGGTCATTTGAATGCCATATCATTAACACACAGCAATAAGATGGGATTTACTACTCTTTATGAATGAAGAAGGATAAATCATGACACCAGGTGTTGAGATGAGACCAGTGTTGCAGGTGCAAAGGCATGGATCACTGAGCCTTGTGGCAAATTCAACTTTGTACAGCTGCAGTTTCCTTATAAGGCAGAGAGAAGTGGGGGGTGGACAGCATCTTGCACTTCAACTGAAGCTAAACAAGAGATGTTACAAACTGCATCCTGATCCATCAAGATTTTTTAAATTTTTATTTTAACTTATTCCTTGAATTTACTGAATGTACTCAAAAAGGAAAACAGTGTGTGAATTGCTCTCTCTTTCTACATACATGCACACATTGGTGAGTGAACATATATACACACAAATATATGTATGTGTGTGTGTATATATGCTAAGATAAAGAGAAAAAAGAGATACTCTCCATTTCCATCCAACACAAGTGCATAACACAGTTTAATCAACTGTGCCTACGTGAAAGAATAAATTATTACGCATGAATTATAAGTTTTTATGTTGTCTTTTTCCTAAAAAGAAGGGATTCTAAGAACTCTGAGTCACCTTTTAATAGCAGCGACTAAATTACCACATTGTAGTTTTTGAAGTTCTGTTACTTTTGGCTAATACTTTTATTTTATGAAAGACAGTGCCTGCCCTTTAACAATGATCAGTAGACCTCTCTTGTTTCTTTGTAAAGATAGCCTTTTAGAGTCTGCTCTCCTTTTAAATGAAAATAGGGCAGCAGTTATGGTCACACTTTTGTTAATTTAGTTGCCAGTCAGCTCCAAATCAAAAGAAAATAAGGCTGCAGAGTGTAATTAACATTCAGTTCAGTCGTTTTGTCCCTTGTCTAGCCCCCTAAGCTTTGTTAAAATTGCCATCTGAATGCTGAAGGCTGTAGGGAAATCGATTTGATTCTAATCGCACCATGAAAAGAACATGATCTAACTGCTTTCAGCCCTCAGTAAATCTGTACTAGGTCTTTAGGACAATGCAACTTCCAATTTAAAAAGCACTGAATGTCTCGTCAATGACTTTGTGAAGAAAAAAGAACAAGGAGCAGACATAAAAATTCCAATAGTTGTTTAAGCATTAAAGCTCATTTGCATCACAGCAAACCTGAAAAGGGCTGACCTCTCAAACCGCCTCTCAGGTCTATGAAGTTGTAGCCTTGACAAGCTCACATTGACAGAGCTCATTGACTCTGAAAGGCTACTCTATCAATGGTGAAAAATGGCAATAGGTTCTACTCCGAGCAGGCATCTGCCTGCCCACCCGCTGCTAAACCAATGACAAAACTGATTCAAAAATGTGAAGCTACCTTGTAATCTTTCTTGCCAGAGCCTTTTAAATAATAGATTACGACTGCTGTACAATTTAAATTTCATTGCTTGCATGGAGGGAAAGGAGAAAAGATGGCAAAGAAACCAGCTTCCCAAATACTAGTACAATTAAACACTTTACATTATAAATGGGAAACTGAATACAGAACATTCAATACAACACTCTGAAGGAGCCTTCTGTACATTTCAAAAAAACAAATTTAACATTTAACTACTGTTACTCTTATTTGGAGGAAAAGCACAAATTGAACAGCATCCTGATTTTAAGGCAACATATAAGCCCTTTTTTTAAAAAAAACCTAAATACTTAACATTAAACAAGAAGTATGCATGCAGAAAACAAACTGTTTTTATACTTTTATGTCAATTTATCCCATCCTAAGTTTCAACGTAGATAGCAGTAAAGTTCCCCTCTACAAAAGAATTGTTTTTGTAAGTCATTTAATCATTAGATAAAGCCTTCAATATTTAAATCTGCTCAGTCAATACTTCGTACCTGATGACCAAATAAAAGGTGAATTAATCTTTAAATGAAACATTAGCAAGTACTTCTAAGGCTGAGGAAGAAAAGGTGACTGAAAGAGCATCATCCGATTCCTAGACCAAGCTTCCTTTCCTCTATTTGACAGGTAAAAAAACAAACTTGCATGTGCAGCTTAATTAATCACAGTACTTGATAGCCCAGTGATTTACAGTAAGGAGCAGGTGAGGACATTAATGGTCCAAGATGGGCTCTTGATTTGAATGCAGCACTAGGAGGAAAATCCTATAGATTTTCAATCACACACATACAGAAAAGCTTCTAAGAATATTTGATAATACAAAACACAAATAAACAGAAAAAGACTTTATTAAGAAGATTTTGAACACTAACCATCACATACGTTTTTCTTTAAAATCAGTATTTAGCCAGGTTAATACTTCTTATTCAGGACAAGCTAAGATTATTTATGTAAGCCACTTCAACTAAATAGGAAAGGCTGTTCTTAAATAAATAAAAGGACCAAAGTGTGTCACAACACTGAAGCCACTTTATCCTATCCAGGTTTGCTGAGGGGTAAATTGAGTGGGTTCAATGGAAGTGACTCCCAGGTTTGTATATAATAGACTACAGCTTCTTCCTCTTGGAAAATTTTCTATTTAGAGAAGCTTAATGAATCCATTTTAAAATTACACAATAAAAAAATTAAGAGTGGTTTAAAAATAATTCTATCATGAAGGTGATTCTTAAATAAAAATACTTTTTTAAACTGTCAATTTAGAGCATCTTTGAGGTCCAGACCACTGCACCCTTCAAACCTGGATCTGGGCCTGAAAGATTAAGGGAAAGCCTGGGTGTGTGAGGATAAACACAGTCTATAAAACTGCATAAACACTTTATTCACAATAGGAGTAACTATACATGTACTGCAGTCTTGTTTTTAAATGTCTGAATTATTTGTCTATCAGAAAATACTGCATAGAGAAAGTCCTGATTCTGCATCTCTCAAAACTCCTGAAGTTTTAACAAAATTGGGGAGAAAGGCTTCCTTGTAAATGTGAAAGTAATGACATATACTAGGAAGATTTTGTAACTACTTTCTTATTCGTTGTTTAAATTAAAGACAGGAGATGTTTGAAATAGCAACTGCTGTTGGAAGCAAATAGCTTCCTGCTTTTCAATTGGAGTCAAAATTATTTCTAGAATAGTGATATGGCAGTTTTATTTTACACTGTACTAAAAGAGGGGAAATATTTCTCACTTTTTAACATTTTTAGAAAATAATTTTCTAAAAAAATTTCAAAGCCCATGGATCATCAGATATCATTTTAAATTAATAATTATAAAATGGAATTTAATCTTAACGAGTTGTATTTGTAACTAGTTGAGCAAGTTATGAATATGCAAGAGTAGCTCAATCATCACTTAATGCTACCAATTCCAGAAACAAACACAATACATAATTTATTAATTATAATTAATTATAAGTATAGCAATTAAGTGTTCTGCATTAATTTGGTCTATTTTTAATATGCCTCAATATATGAACTAGAAGGTAAACCAATAAATTGGGGGATCTTCCAAAATAAATGTGGTGGATGTGCAGATAAGAAGAATGAGAAATATCAACCACACCCTTGGAAGTATTTTCAAGCAATTAGTGTGCATTATATTGTCAACTTCTTCTCTGCCTCCCACAATGTGACATATTTGTCATCAACAGTGAATCAAGAACCCGAAAGTACATTCTGAACATTAAAAATGTGACTACGTTACAGTAAAATGGGACAAGGCACCATGCAAGTTTGGTCTAGTAATTACGGACCAGGCTAGAAACCAGGAGACTGTGAGTTCTAGTCCTGCCTTAGGCACGAAAGTTGGCTGTGTGATTTGGGCCAGGCACTCTCTCTCAGCCCAAGTAACCTCATCGGGTTGTTACTGTGGAGAAACTAGTAGGATGAAGGTATGTATTGTATTGTTTTATTGTTGTTAGCCGCCGAGAGTCTTCGGATTTCAGCGGCATACAAATTGGATTTCAGCGGCATACAAATTTAATAAATAGTAATAATATTCACCACCTTAAGTTATTTATAATAATAATAAAGTTGGGATAAAAAAACTAAAAAAGAACTTAAACACTAAGGAAACATAATTTAAGAAAATAACTTCAGCACATTAAGTGCTGCAAAATTTAGGTAGAGTATTCTGCACAAATACTATTTAATTACTTATTACTTATTTAATTATTTTTATTTTGTATGTGAATTATTTTTAAGAATAACTAAATTTTACACCATTGAAAAGAAGATCTGACAACAGGATGATCTGATAATTACAGGTTATACAGTCTTAGTTGTTGTCCATTACAGGAGAGATCCTTCCTTGCTAACACACACAGAGGATATTCTGACCACTGGAAACAGCAACCAAATATGATGGTAGCTTGAGAGGACATCTGATGCCAGCTGCCTAAGACATATTCTGAGAAATAATGCATGTGGGGCTTTTTCTTCATGAACTAGACTCATCAGATTATGTGCTTTTTGTTAGTATAACTACAACTAAGAAAGATGTGGCAGAGGTAAAGTTGAGAAAACATGGATGATGAAGCAGAGAGTCCAGCAGTAGAAGACCTCATCAAGAACAAAATCATGAGAGCATAAGCTGGATAGTAGAAGATAGTCAAAGGAAGGGCATCATCAAAATTGGCAGAATTTTAAAGCAAAGTACTCAAAATTGCCTTGCCAGTAATTGCACAGTGCAACAATTTTAGTAGTATGTGAGAAAAATGTGTGTGTCTAGCTGTATGTAATGGGAAGTATATATGTGTGTGTACATCTGTTCATAGAAAAAGAGTCATTTTGCTAAATAGATAAACAACAATGTTATATATCTATTTGAATGCTTGTATCACTATCTGCACAAGCGAATGAGATTTTATGAGATTAAGACTCTTAAATGTACTACTGAAGATCTGAGCTGATATCTCACACATTTTGGGCCTTAAAAGTTTGTTTAAGCCTGTTTTAGAGAACCTGATGCTGCAAACTATCCTATTACACCATATCCTTAATTCTGATTATTGTTCTTGGTGATCTTAAGAACAACATTTGCTCCTATGTGGCTAGAAAAAAAATGGTAAACAGGAATGGTAGCACGGAAACTTTATTGGATCCTGAGTATATATTATCATTAGACTGCAATTTACAAAAATGGGTATTACATCACAATATTCTTGCAGTTCACCAAAGAAGAAAAGGCAAGGTTCAGACCATACTATAGACATTTTATGTTACAAAATAATATTGAAGTACCTCTGAAGTTTTTGGAAAGGAGATTTAATGATATAAGGTCTCTTCTGTTGTCACTATCTTGGAATCCAGCCTCAGAAATATTCACCAACTACAGTACTAAGCAAGTAACAATTACTTAGAAAAATTCCCTGCAGGAGGAAAAATGGTACAGAAGATACTAGTAACAAGAGTTAAGAGAAAATTACAATTCATTAAGACAAAGATTCCCAAACTGCACTCCCCTAAAATGAAAAGTGAAAATGTGTGAATCCTCCCCCAATAAAACTAAATATTTCATAGTGGGGTTAGTTAAGAAATAAATAAACTGCTCTGGAATATGGATAGGCAGACTGGAGCAAAGCCAGGCACACATTTTTACAGTGTTTTCACTGTCTATGCAAGGCTGATTGGGATTTAAATACCTTCCCCCACACAGATATACAAACCTGCTGATGGTCTCCCAGTCATTAAGGCAATCACATAGTCTAGAGCATTTATAGTAATAAGTGGGATCTAACTTACCCTTTTACTGAGGCAAATCACAGGCCACATACTACAGCCTAAGGTACAACAACAGCAAAGGCAGCCGCAGAGTAACCATCGAACATTAACTGGAAGATTCTTCTTAAGACAGCTGTTTACTCGGCTGATGCTGGCTTTAAACTCTTCAGGTGCAACCTTTAAGAATGAACCCAAAAAGCAGGATAGTAAATATATTTCTCATGCTTGATGTGCATTAAGAAACTTTTTTCCTGCTCTAGAAGCAATATCAAAATGAATATATAGAAACGTGTCAGAAGTTTTATTAATACTTATTTTCTTCCAGGATACTTACTTTTCCTGTCAACAAAGAAGGGAACTCTGCTTCAAATTTGTTGCTCAGTCCAAACCTACAAACAAAATAAACACATTGTTCACTCCACAAGCTGGGACAAAGAAATTCTTAATCTTTTTTTATTATAAAACATTTATGTGGCAATACCCAAGACATGTCTTGAAAACATCTAAGGAACTGTGCTATAAATGGTTGCCCAAACAGGAGAGAAGGAAAAATACAAGTGCATTTCTTACACTTGATGTATCTTAGTGCAGCAAGTGCAATTATTTAATACAACTGATGCATAAAATTGTGAAGAAATTCAAAATGGAACATTTTCTCAAGAATCCATTTAAAAAGCTCATTTCCAGATATTTTAAAGATTTCAGTATCTGTGTGGTTTTAACAAAACCAAACCTTAAAATATGAGGATGAATGGAAAGTAATGCTTCCATCTCCATTTTTAGTGTAAATGAGGATATTTCAATAAATTGAAATGAGATCTTGTTACCTAGATTTATTCATACGCATTATCATCACCATTCACTACATCATTTTGCCAATTATGGACAGGTTTCTTAAAGGCATCATAAAATAACTTCATACTTTGTCTCTTCAGCCAGGTCCTGATAGTCCTTTCCTTCTCTTCATTTCAGTCAAATAGATGCCCATGATGATATTCTTTCAATTCTGGAAAAAGGTAGTTCATGTTGCTAAGTATAGACTATGTGGTAAGATGGTGAGATCCAACATAATTCATGAGATGTGAGGCACAGCATTACCATGTTGCAGCAAAATTTCCTTCTTGCGCTTTTGAATTATTTTTAATTATTGTTTCAAAATTTTATTGTTGCAATGTAGCGCTCTGCATTGACAATGGTTTTGGGTTCAAGAACATCCAGGTTTTGAATCTTTTTCTTTAGATGAAGCTTTGTGATGCTATTCCATGGACTTTGTTTCTGGGTCATAATGATGAACCCATGTTTCATCAGCTGTCATGATGCTATAAAGGAGTTTCCCATCTTCATTTTCATAGTGTGACAATAACTGCTGGTGAATTTCAGCTCTTGAAGGTTTCATTTCTGCTGTTAGTGTATGAGGAACACATCTTGCTCAAACCTTCCAAGGGTGAAGATCAATAATGTTGTCCACATATTTCCGTGAACTGCCGATTTGACAGCAATGTCCCTTTGCTGAATTGTACTTAACCTTTTCATCAACCTTACTCATGTGGAACTTTTTGGTTGCCATCCAAGTACAGTGGTGCCTCACAAGACAAAATTAATCCATTCCGGAAGAACGCTCTTAGCGTGAAATGCTCGTAAAGAGAAACGCAGTTTCCAATAGGAAACAATGGAAAGTCAGATAATCCGTTCCACGTCCCCAAAAATATTCACTGAAAAATCATTTTCAATGGAATTTGAGGTAGAAATGATTGTCCCTAACATCTGAAACAAGTAACCATGATTAACACAC
>JANHZU010006136.1:15127-33589 GCA_032468055.1 Acrochordus granulatus | reverse complement strand
AATGCAGTCCATGGGGTCACGAAGAGTCGGACATGACTGCGCGACTGAAGAACAACATTTATCCCTTGCAGAAGTGGAATGGGGTTTAGCCAAATGATAAAGATGCACTCTACAGACGGATACTGTTTATCCAGCTGATGGACTTAGCATCCCATTAATGTGCTACACCACTGTGTTTATTCTTTTTCAGGATTAAGCCTAGGGTATGTGATAATAAGGTCCAGAGTAAATGGAGGCTTTCTCTTTTTCTTCTGTTTAAAACTCAGCAGATTAATCCGAGCCTATTCTGTCATGTTTTGATTGCCTCATGGACCATGCACACAGTGCACGGAGCACTTAGCCGGATGCTAAACAAACAGCCCTATCTATCACGTCAGGCAGGCGAGGCAGCAGGTATCACATTAAATGGGACCCATAACCCTCCCAGCTGCTGCTCTGGTGCATTTTCCCACTTTAGATCTTAATTTTTGCCAAAGTACCAATTAATGAGGACTGCCCACAGGGCCTGCTCTGTCGCCATCTGATGTCAATCCCTTGGAGAGGCAAAGAGCAGCTGGCTCTTCATTGAAGGGGCAGAGCAGAACAAACATTTATTCTTGCCTCACACCTTCCCCAAGGGGGCTGATGGAGTTGATCTGATCTGGCAGATGCAAGGCAGGGGACACTGTTGGAGGGAGTATGCTGAGGGAGGAAATGGGCTGCTATAGATTTGCATGTCAAAGAGGAATTTGTAGACGAGGAGATCTACATCCCCTACCCTCTGATCAAGATGATTTCCCTTTGTGTTAGCTTTCTAAAGCAGCCTTAGGGCTTTCTTGGGATTAGGGATGGCAGTTCAGGGTATTGCAGAAACACCACTGTTTCTTGGAATTCAAATGACATCTCATTGCCCACTAGTAGTTCTAATCTACTCTTTTAATGGCTGTATAATATTTACCAGAATTTCTCCTTCTGAGCAGCAAAAGCTCCTGACCTCGACTAATAATTTAACGGCCCTCCCGGGGGTTGTCCCGCCTTTGCTTGTAATGACTCAAGGCTGATCCACCTCTTCACACAAGGTTCAACCCTGGTTTCTCCCACACAGACAAAGTTCTGCATCTCTTGCAACATTTTCCCCAACAAAATATTGTAATTCTTCCAGGTGGATTGGTTCAAAACTAAGGGATCAAGGTGGCCCATTTAGGTCCAGTGTTGCTTGTCCTATGCAAAGACCATGCAAAGCAAGTGGGCAATAAAGGTTTTATTTTCCTGATTTGTAACCCACCAAACATATAATGTTTATTTGGGATTGAGCTGAAGGCTTGCTTTTGTGGATTCATCAGAAGAATTACAACTGACATGGATGACATCTTCTGGGGGCTACATTATTTTCAGATTTCCCCTTACATTGCTTTTTCTTGGAACCTTGGGGGGTTGTGGGCTGTTAATTAAAGAAGGACATATTTATAACCTTTTTATAACCAGGGAGAAAAAGGAGAGCAGCAGAGAGGATAAGAAATTAGTAAGTCTGAAGCTCATTCATACAATGCTACCCTTATCACTTCAGTCCAAGATAAGCAAAACCTTTAATCTTGGAAGGAAAACGAACTTTCAAAATCATGCTGGAGAAAAACTTACATCAATCTTAAAAGTATTTTGCACTGAGTACAACTGTAATTTTGTTTTCTGATAATCAGCCAGTACAACCAGGCAAGTGAACAACCATCTTTGATATCGTCATTCTTTCCACGGATATGAATCTCCCATTTCAAGGCAATTGTGTTCTCTGGAACCCACAAGCCATGGAAACATAAATACAGTCAAGGCAAGTCTCCTGAAAGGGAAATTTCTAGTTAATTTCACCCCTAGGTCCACCTGAATTATTGTACACTTTTACAAAATTTCAAAAAAGGGAAAGTGGACAACAGATCTACAACTAAAGAGAAAAGCTCATATCCATCTTGGAAATATTTATACTGAAATTGCCACTGTTAAAAGATGGAGAGCCTGGTTAGGTGAAAGTGTCCCCAGTCAACCTTGAAATCTGGAAAAAACTGCTTTGGTAGCTCTGAATTCCTTGGATCTCTTTGTGATTATTTATTCCCTGCTAAAATGATGTCAGTGGAGGAAAAAAGACGTTCTGCTTGTCAGGAATCTGGACTTTTCACGCTGATGTATAGGTCTGTCTTCACTCTTCAATTCTACAATGCCTCCTAGGTTGTGGTTCAGAAGTCATCATTTACAAATCGGTGCTAGAGAGCTTTCTCATAGTACAAAAACGGACCCTCTTGTCTAGTTGGCTTATCTCTCATGTCTATAAAGGCTGCTAAATGCTTGGTAGCCTGTAATGAAGACTGAAAAGAAAGAGGTGGCTTGGGCTAAGCACCATGTGAAAGTGTGTGACAGGAGGCTGTGGCACATTGTGCATTTCTACTCATGCAAATATTCATAATGAACGTCAAAAAAACAACAACACACACACACACAAAACCCACCAACCACAAAATAAGAGAAGTAAATGGAAGCATTGCTCCTGCTTTAGTGAGAGAGCAAGAATGCCTTGCACTAAGTGTCACCCAAGGACTGGTATTTCCATTCTTCAGGTGAATTAAAATGTAATTTTAGGCATTTAGTACCAATAACAAGAAAAGAAACCCAAGGCTTGGTTTCTTACCTGTATTGGCCGGATATGGTGAAAACTGAAGTCCAACATACTGAAGACCAACAGGATGAAGCTGATGTAAATCACAACTCCATTTATAACATGGGCACTGTGAAGGTACGGAATAAACCCTGGAATAGAGATATACTGTTTTTTTAAAATAATAATCAAATTATTCTGGTCCATCCAGATTATTTCCCACCAAGCTGGCTAGAGGACAAATATTGCTGTTCTCTCCCTCCTTCAAGGATTCTTCAGTGCAGTTTGGGAAAGTAAAAAAATCAAGAAGAGGAGGAATTTCACATTTCATCTCCATTTCACATTTCTCCCCTCCTCCTAATCCTTGAGGCAGTAATAGACCAACATGATAACAAGTGGTCTTTGTGCAAAGGTTTTCTAACATTCCTGAAACAAAGTTTGCTCTTGTTTATCCCACAAGGTTCGCACAGGTAGCAGATGGGCTGCTTTTTGTTTTATTTAGTGTGAAGTTCCTTTTTGTGCTGAGTGGTAGTTTCTGCAAGGCAAAAAGAATTAGATGAAGGGCCTGTGTGTGTAGGCATAAGGCAGCATCTGCCATAAAGCAGGAACCTGAAACAAATATGGGATGGGGTGGGGAACAGGGAAGGAAGGAAAGAGGTAAAGGAAGGAAAGAGAAGGAGGAAGAGGAGAAGGAGGAGAAGGATATAGATGTGTCGACAGGCTCTTGTCCCTTTTGGCCCTTTTATTGGAGCTTGCTGAGTGATAATTTTCCTTACAAAGCCAAACTGTCTTGCTGAGTTTCCTTTGCCCTGGGGCCTAGGGAGATCACACCCAATGTGCTAGTTTCTGTTTCTTCATGGCTTGCTTGTCCTGCATGGTGTCACGTGGAAGTTGGAGCGGGTTTGAGAAAGTAGCAGCACAGATTATCTTCACATATAAGCAGAGGGACTATTCCAGTTCAGGAAATGGAACAAAAGAAAATTCCAGACAGCCTGACTTTAATTTTTACAAATTTATTTACACATAAAAAACATAATTTTACATTGGTCACCAGAAATTATACTTTCATACATTTAAAAACTGGCAAGAGCTATATTGAAGAAAAGACAGTGTGATAGGAAGAACAGTAATGTGTATAGCTCAAATGGTGACTTCTCCCATACACAGTGGGACAAGGTAAGCAAGTGACATGCTGGCAATACATACTGTCACAGGTCAAACACAATATTTGTGCAAAGGCAGCAGTCATTGTCACATTAAATGGGATGGGGGGGCATATGGCTCATGGGATGGGCCCCCTAATGCTTCAGAGGATTGGAGGGAAGTCATGGAAATCCAAATGGCTTTTTTGAGAACCACTGTGGTGAATTATCTGCCTTTTAATTATCTTTAACCTCCCATTGAAGCAAGAAAAACTAGGAGGAGGGGGAGATGTCACTGGACACCCATGAAGTCCATGCCCTTTTGGGGGGACATGGACAATTCTGGAACTTTCTGGCCATCCTATTTGTCTGCTCCTGGGAGGATTATTGCCTACTTGTCACTTCCAAGCAAATTGTCTTTGCACATTTTGTTCTGTTTCTGTCTAGATTGTACAGATCAAATCCAGACTGAGAAATAAGCAACTAGGCACATTAACATCAAGGAAGATGAAGGGGAGGTAGGTACACTCAAATTGGAAGAACCATTTACAGCTCCCCCCAACCTGGAATAGATGGCAGATGCTTTACTAGCAAATTTCAGATCTGATTCCTGGCATCTTCCATGCTGAAAAAAGAGCAGTCTGACTAAATTAGATGGACTAGACAATGACTCAGGACTCACTATAGCAAGCCACAATGGCTTATCTGTTTTTTTTGCAAATAGGTTGTATGAGTGCAGCCACTGTGATTTGTACACTGTATTATATTGCAGGAGCCCAACTACCGTGGGTTATTCAACAAATCTAATAAACACATAATGTCTTAGTGTGTCATATGAACCACTTCTAGTGGTTGTCAACAAATCATGTTTAAAATAAATTGTGGTTCAGCAAAATTATGGGAACTTGGCCAATGACTTGACTAGATGCGTAAAAATAAGTAAAAATCCTGCAAGGCAGTTCCCTATTTTGTGATTTACTGTAAGATTCCTGTGCTGTTTTGTCTTGTGGATCATTCTTCAATGCAACAGCTGAATCTGTATAAACTGGATGATCTCCTAGCCTCTTAGTTGTGAGTCCAGTGTTGGAAAACCCACAAGAGGGGAAAGCCATGTCAAAAAATTGCTGGTGCAAACATATCTGTCTTGTTCTTAAGCGTTAGTAGTAAGCATGAAAATGCCATGCCACACAGAAGAGGCAGAAACAATAAAAAACAGACCTGTGGGATATGTATCAATGAGACAGTACTAGTGGTGAAAATAACCCAGACTAAAATACGGTATTATAAATGGATATTTTTATATTTATTTTAACATAAAACAGTACTGCAGTGAAGACTTGTGTCATGTAACGTGCTAATTCCTTGAAACTGATTTAGAACAGAGAATTTGGCATTGGTAGTTGGGCAATGCTGTGATTGACAGGATAATGTGCTGGAATGGAATAACAAGTAATTGAGGCAGTGGTGTAGCCATGGACTAGTTTCTCGTCAGGATGTCTTTTTTCAGAAAAAAAATCTGATGCTACTAAGATGCCTCTTCACACAAGGCTGCTATCTCAGTTGCAAATGCTACAGTAGTTCACCCGCAGCTGGCCCTCGTTCTAACCAAACTTTTATCTGCAGATACTTATAACGACTCAGTTGCTTTTCTGAGTGGCATTTTCAGGGCACAAAAGTTTTCTGTTTGCTTTTTGCTTCCAATTCCAGAAAAAAACAAGGAAAAAGTTATGCCCTGAAGAATTATCAGAATTCAGCAAGATAGATCTAAAATGCTGGAACTCCCGTTTGTCCAGCTTACACCGCCAATAGATAACACTGGGGTTGTGGAAACAAAACCATGCTCAGTTTTGAAATATCTCTCTCTGAGGGAGATGGGTGGTTTAAAAATGTGACAAATAAAGTATCTACACAACAAAGGAGAGAAGAGATTTGAAAAATGGCAACATTTGATTCTGTTTTGTGATGTTGTTGATGGTTCTTGGAAGAGTCTAAGATGTGAGTGGACAACTTTTTTGACTCAGTGAACCAGACTCTTTTTCTGGAGCAAGTGGTCACTGATGCAGAGAGCACCTCTTCAGAGAGTGGTATACAGCTGGGGACCAGGTGACCTAATTTCATGCCAGTGATGAGAAAAATGAGATTTCTCAGTTTGAGTGGCTCTACATTACATTGGGCACGTGCATCATCCAGACAATAGATTGCCTACCGATACTCTAAGGCTTACCTGTTATATTTGCATAACATGTTTGTCTACATAGTTTAGGACCCAAGTACTCCACCAAGATCATGCACCAAGATCAAGTGAAGAAGCCCAGCTCTTGACAAGAGTTTGTAGAGGGATGGCCATAGGAGGCCTCCTCCTAATCAAAGGCCACGGTCCTGCTTACATCTTCTTTATTGAAAATTGAAGTCATGCCTAAGCAATTATAGGTCTTAACTGCTCTAGTATCAGTTTGTTCAAATGGTTTTGAAAAGATTAATCTTGTTCCAACTTTTGCTTTGTTGCCCTTTAGGTTTATTGATTGATTGAAATTGTTTTATCGGAGGGTTGCATATTGCTCTAGGACGCTTCGTAGCGGAAGAACAATCCAAAAATAAGTTATTATCCCAATTTATTAGGTATAATATAATATATAATCCACTGTACTGTTGAATAATGAAACAGTTTAAGTCTGAATAACAGCTAGGCTCAGCTCTGGCAGGGAAATTTATACTATTCATTGGGTCATACAAACTGACATATTAAGTTCTATCTTGCCTTAACAAAGATGGATACTCTTTTGAGAGATGCTTTACAACTTGACAAAGATTTAAGAGACAACATTTTCCTCAAATAGAGGATTCTGATGAATCTTGAAACTAGGTTAGTCCAGCTTTTTTTGCAGTTTGATTGGGGGTTGGAAGCATGAATGATTTGTTTTTATTGATAGAATTGGAAGACGAGGACAACAGAATAGATTGTTTGGCTCCAAGAAAATTTTCTAAAATCTGAATCTGTGCTAAGGGCCTCAATCTATGTTGACTGACAATGTCACGCAAAAGCTATATCCAATTTTTCTTCTCTGCCCCCTACAGAAGGGGGAAAATACCCTTCACCCAGTCGATTTTTCTTTTGAAAAAAGAGTTCCTTTTAATAGTGCTGGTCAACAGCTGGGATCCTGCCCCTGTGCAAGATGAGTGGAAGTGAAGCCAGAGCAAGAAAGCAGAATGTAGGAGAAGAACTTTTATCAGCTCAGCAGGAAAATGACTACTACAATTCTGTGTCACTCCTGTTCAGAGTGGGCACTGTTGGGTGTATCACTAGGGAATGGGCTGGTTTTTAAGACTGCAATTAAGAATGCAAATTTTGCTAATCAGAAACATATGTCACAAACCCAGTTAGTTAGCTGATTGGCAGGCAGGGGGTGACAAATGCTAGTAACCTCCATACGTAGAGACTCAAGAATGCTCCACTGTTTGTAGCTGCATGAAGAAACAGGACTCTTAGCCTCTCTAGCAACTGTCGAAGATGCTGGTTGCTTCTACGAGTTAAATAAAATAAATGAATCACAATTTGGATTTTTTTGCATTATGCTGACAAGGTTTTCTATCTCAGGTGCTAACATTATTTGGCTGCCCTTTAGTAGCTACTTTGACTTGAGCTGTTCTCCTTTCTTAAACTGTCATTGACAAGGCAATGTGATGGTAGCCATACTTTCAGCCTCTCAAAGATCTTCTTTAACCTTACAGGGAGCATTTTCTCTTGGTGGAAAAAAGTACTTAAACAGATCAGGTGTGCCAGAAAATTATTTTTCAAGGTTCTCTTCCTGGCTATTTGTTTTTGGGAGGGATGGCCTAAAAATACTGAACACAGTATCCAATAAATACTTGTTTATTATGCTTTACCATGTATGATGACAGTCTCAGGATGGGTAGAGGTGGGGAATGGGTCTTTGTCCTTTGTCCCCTCTTTAAAGCTTCTGGAAGTAAGAAAAAAGCTTTTCTTTTTAGTAAGACAGTCTATTCATATATTATATAGTGTTATTATTATATTGAAATGGCTTTGATTTTTTGCAGGAAGGAGTGTGAATATATGTTTTAACTAAATAAAGTTATATTTTATTGCCTGGGTTCCCAATATGTCACTGAGCAGTATTCCTTGGCTCCCTCCAAGCTCTTTGTATGACCCCATCTACTTCTTTAAAGATTTTAATTTTTAAAATATGGAATGGAAGCTAGCACGATTTTGAACAAAGCAACTCTTTTAGAAATAACCTGTATTTTTGATAATACCTTTAGGCACAGTGTTGTTCCTAGAGGTATTTTAAGAAAATAAAATGGTAGTGGCTGCAGTTCAGTGTTTTATCTTCTTCCCAAAGGTTGTGACTGGCTACAACCATCATGTCAACCACTTGGCTCAGATATATCATTGCTGTCTTTATCACATTACTCTTCTTATTGATGGATTTTGTCTAGTCAGGACGTGATGTTCTGTATCACCCTGATAATCACAGGCTCTTTCACGACCACTGGACCGGAGCTCAGTACCACCTTGGATCACCTCAGCTTGGAAGTCTTCCCAGTCATAGGACGATCCTTATGAGATGCCTGTAGAAATTCCATCCATGGTACTTTAAGTTCTCCTTCACCCCAAAAAAATGTTTAATCATCGTATATTACGGAATTCCTGTATTGTGCAACCCATCCAATTCAGTTCTCTATGTTTATTACACCTGTATTTCAGAGACCCTGCAATGTCTCAGAAAAGGGAAAGCTAGCTCAGAAGGCCCGATACGCCTTTTCTTCAGGTCAAAATAGGAAATGTGGAAAAAATAAATGCCAGGTATTTGCAAAATAAAAATACAAATATTCACATTTTCGATAAACAATTCTAAACACTCCTGTTTAAAAACACAAGGTCATTTCAACATCCAATTCCCATCTCAATTATAGACACGTGCACGCACACAATAAATAAAAATATACCTCTCCCAACTTCCGCTTCTTCAGAAAGGAGGCAAATGTGAAAGGAAGGGCAAAGGATGAAGAAGATCCAGTAGTTGACTGAAACATTATGGCTTCCAGGCTTTTAGAATATGAGTTCATCATTTCTGAAGGAGACAGCTCCTTCACAGACAAATAATGGAACAATACTACTTTCTGCTCCATCTGCTGCCTAATATAATGCACCCATGTTCTGCAGAGATGGAATGACTGATTGTTCTTGAGGACAACCATGACAAACTCTTGGTGGAAGTGCAAGTGTCTCTTCCTTAGCTGAAAGTTTGATGGGTGTGCTTTTCTTCAGAGTCCTTTCGCAAGGGAATTAAGAGGGTCTTAGAACATAAGAGGTTCTTATCACGTAGTACTTATGGCTCAGAGGTTCTCGCATCGTTTCTACCAAAGCTGCTCCTATGCTGGATCATGCCATGACAGAAAAAGTTAGTTGGGAATTCTCCCCTTCCCCTTCCTCAACGGGATGCCTTACAGCAGCAGGCAGATACATCTGACTTAACTGGGGGGAAAATGCATGGACAGTGGCTGTTGATTTGTTTTGGCCAGACAGGGACCTCAATTAAAAGAGCTCCATTAAACTATACATAACCCCAAGTGAGATCTTTCTGCAGTGAGCAAAAACAACAACACAGCATCCTTCAGATTTCAGTGGCAATAATGTCCTCATAAGGGACATCGGTTCCATGGAGGTCAAGCTCTAAGGGGTCTTTACCATCCTCCCCAGCAGCCAACTGCTGGAGCATCTTCTCCAGGTTTTGGTTTCTTTTGTACATGTGAAGGTAGCTTTGCTGCAACTGCTTCTGGTACTGGATCACTTTCTCTTTCTCCTCCTTCCAGGTTTGCCGTTCCTGCTGAAAGCTGGCTGTGATCTGCTTGTTGCTGTCTTGTTCTTCTTGCAGCTCTTTTTTTAACTTCTCTATCTCCCTCCACAGAGCTTGGGCATCCTCCACCATGCTTTCCTCAAGGCTCATGGAAGCCACACCACACTTCATCTCCTCCCTGAGGATGGTCAGTTCAGTTCTCAACTCTGTAATCTCCTGTTCCATCAAGTTCACTTTCTCCCTTAGTAGTTCTGACTCATTCTTCTTGCGCTGGAGTTCATTCTCACATACCTCCAGTTCTATGGCTTTGGAATGCAATGAATCCTCCAAATCTTGAATTTTCATCTCCAACAGTTCCATTTTGGCCCGGATGTCCTTCAGCTGAGCTTTCAGGTTGAGGACCTCATTAGTCTTGCTGTTGAACTCTGTCTGGGATTCTTTCAGCTGCTGTTTCAGGAGAGAAATTTCACCAGATTTCTGACAAACCTATAGGAACACACAATAGCCAGAATCAGGACCACATCCAGAAATCCACCTGCCAGAGTTCTAGATTATATTGCAATTCAGTTTGCAACACACAGGAAAATGGATAGTACTGAGCATGGAGTATCTTTATTTCAAGCCAAAGATTGCATCCCTTCATGGATCAGTTATAGGGGGCATGGTGGTGCAAGCGCTTAGGATGCTGGGCTAGTCAGCTGGAAGGTCAGCAGCCTGAGTTCAAGACCCAAGCGCTATCATGCAACAGGCTGAGCTCCTGTTGTCTGCCTAGCTCCTGTCAACCAAGCAGTCTGAAAGCATGTAAAACTGCAAGTAGATAAATAGGTGCCACCTAATCCTGTGGGAAGGTAACAGCATCTATGCGCCTCAGCATATAGTCATGCTGGCCACATGACCATGGAAGCGTCTTTGGACAAATGCTGACTCTTCAGCTATGAAACGGAGATGAGCACTTCCCCCCAGAGTCGGTCATGACTGGCAGGAGAAACCTTTATCTTTTATGGATCAGCTTTGAAGGTGAAACCAGTAGTAGGCAAGACCCCCAGTGAAAGAGAAAAGGCCATTTACTCTCTCTGTAAGCAGGTTTGAGAACAAAATCATTGCTTGAGAAGGTTTATAAATTAGATACAAACATACTACTGGATGATGTCATGCTGGACAAAATCATCCAAAGGGAACCTTCAATTTGTTTCATTTTTATCTCAAATGCAAGGGCAGGAAACATACGGCAATTCCCAGGCTGTGACATCCCTACTTTGGGAATTCCATCTAACCTCGCCATCACATATCCTGGTTGCCTACTAAAAACATTTTAGACAGGTCTTAATTTTGATTAAACAGTGCAGAAGACTGGAACAAGCTTCTCCTTTGCTAAGGTGGAGGAGGGCCTTACCTCCCACTGTGTCTCCTCTAGTGCAGGACCAAAGGTGGTCTTCTCTTTCTCGTAGGTCCTCAGCTTGTTCTCCAGAAGGTCTTGCTCCTTCATCAAGTTTGACAGATCTTCCCGGAGCTGCTTCTTCTCTTGCTGCAGCTGAAACACCTGCAGTTGCAAGAGTTGTTGTGCTCGCTGGTTTTTCTGTGATGCCTGCTTCAGCTTGCTGTTGCATTTCTGCTTCAAACCTTCCATCTCCTCCCGGCAACGCCTTTGCTTTTCTTCATAGCTTTGGCAGGAGGTCATCTCTTTCTCTTCAAAGCTGCATTGGAGCTCTTGGAGCTCATCTTCCCGCTCCATCAACTTTTGTTCCAGCTCCTGAATAGCGGACTCCTCGGTGGAGATGGGTGAGCGAACACAGACGCTATTCTCAGTCATAGGGGGATGAGATGAGGATTTGCCTGGGTTGAGGATCTTCGTGCCGCCATCAGAGAAAGACAGAGCTTTCAGGCTCATCATGTTACTGTCCTGCAGGATGGCACACTGAGTGATATTATGAGCAGAACCTCCAAATCGGCTGATGGGGCCAACAGGAGTGATCAGGGGGTCCAGCTGGTAGCTGCTGGCCGTACTGTGAGTGGGCAGGCTGGACATAGAGTTTCTCCCTGAGTCTGAGAGTCCTCCAGAACAAAGGGCAGGTTTACTCTCCAGATCCTTGGCTTTGTCTTGGGATGGGAGCTGCTGGGCAACATTGCCGTGGTCGGGAGAAGAAAGGAGGACTGTGTTTGAGCGAGGGAGAACTGGTTTGAAAGCAGTGGGCCTTGCCACACTCTTCTCTGTAGCCTGGGGAGAAGGAAAAATGAGTTAATGCGGGTCTCAGTTTCCTTTACATCTACAGGCAGTCCTCAACTTATAAATGGTCACTTAGTACTCATTTGAAGTTACGGTGGACCTCCTTGGGAATACTTATGACCCAGATTTGAAATTATAATGGCCGGCCCTCCCCACCCTGCAGTCACATGACCACTCCTTGGGTGTTCAGCAACAGGCCACATTTACATCTGTTGGCACAGTCCCGTGGCCATTTTATGATAATTTTGCTGAAAACTGGCATTTACTTCTAGTTTTTGGCAAAACTGGCCCATAACAAACCACTGGTTCACTTAATGACCAGGGCATTTGCTTAATGCTGGGTGCAAAATAGGTCATAAAATTGGGTTGGTTACATGGATGAACAATTTATGACCATCCTAAGTTATGACTGTCGTGAGCTGGGTTCATTACAGTCGTAACTCAAGAAATACCTATACTGCTAAGGGAGTTTCTTTTTCCACTGGCTTTCCACACCGAGTGCAGAGTGTCCTGCTTGTAGGCTTCTCAATTGAAGTGGTTGTGTTCATACAGCATACTGAGCCAGGTAACGTTAAAAGGTCTTTTTTCTTAACAGCTTAGAACGTTGTGTGTGAATCTAGCCCATCTGTTTAGTTTTAGATTCAGTATATGATTCAAACCCAGAAAACTGGTTAATTCAATTGTTTGAATGAATGATCCATTGGATAAATCTGAGGATATACATTAATTCATCATCTGATCCCAAAGATCCAAAGAGGTCCTTCTATATAGAGGGTATCCTTAACATATTTCGGAGAGTAAGGATGCAAAATCTGGGTGGTTTTCTTGTTTTTTTTAATGTTGATATGGCTATTTTAGGTCATATAATGTTCATAAGAGTGTCCCCTCAAAGTAGCTGGAAGCTGGCTTCTCAATTTTCAGCCATCTTGACTAAGGCTTCAAGGGGGACGCAGGAATTCTACATAAATCGGGGACTCCCAATTTCTTAGCCCTGAACTACAATGACCAAGTTTACCCCAACTCACTAGTTCCAGCTGGTTGGAGCCTGGCTTCAATTTGGGGGGTGTTGGGGTACCATAGTCCACGCTGCTTGTCCCAGCCTGACCTTCCAGCTCACCACCTGAGAGTGGTGCATAGTCTGTTCGGTGTGCCTTCTGGTTCACTTTGATGTAAAAGAAGTCCTCATTCTTATTGCCCTTGGAGCTGGACTTGTTGTGGCCAGCTTCTTGAGAGAAGCTGAACTTCAGCAGACCATCGGAGTACCTGTTCAACTTTTTCAGCTGGGATGACTTTCGCAGCTTGTACTGAGATGCCCGACAATGCTTACTGTGGAAGCTGTGCCCAGAGATGAGGCTACTGACACTTCCCATAGTGATATCCTTGAATGGAGGACATGCACAGAAGAGCGATTATTCCAGGGCTATTTTCTAGAAGGCTGTCCTGAGTGCTGGGAGGTACAGATGGTGTGGTCATAGCCAAAGCCTTACTGTGCTGAAAAGCAGCAGCCCTGAATGGATGAAAAAAGGACAAAAGAATGGCTGAGATTAAAAACATCTAATAATTCTGCTTTGAAACAAGGGAAGGTAGACTTGCAAGAGGTTAGATAAATCACTGTCTTTCAGGATGGAAATACCAATGCTCTTAAACAAGGATAAAAGGGTTGCAGATTCATAAATTCAGTAGGCTGATAGATGAAAAACAATAAAAAAAGTGGTGAAATCCTCAAGTAATCCTATTCAAATGAGGTTTACAACAGTGATGGGGAGTTATTACTCCCAGTGTTTCTCCCCAATGGCTATGTTGACCAGAATAATTTGAAGTTTTAAGTCAGTAACATCTGGAGGGTTCCCATTTCTGGTAGGCAACAATTGTTTTTGCATACATGTCTCCTGCCACAAAGCAATCCATTAAAAGTATTATTTCAGACCACAATATCAACTTTTTAATCAATTCTTGAATTTATTAGATTTACATCCACTTACCTGTGACTAGAGCAAAAACTAATTACTGCCCACAGGGGACATATCACAGCATATATACTGTATATCCAGGGGGAGCTTGAAAAGACTGTGTTCTGAGATCCTGAAGAGCTGAAGATAACACTAAATTGCATGAGACTGTGGTCTCCTGTGGTATATGATAGCTTCCCACAAGTGAGGTGCAGCTTTGACCCCTCAGAAAGAACTGAATCAATATGTGCTTTGCCTATTAAAACTCTCAGGGAGTGATGTTCTTGTTGTTCAGTCATGTATGATAAGAGGGCTCTGTTGGAACTGCTGGACAACCATGTCAGTCAATATAGACCATACTGAACTAGATAGCTAACCATCAGATCGATTACATCAAAGCTGATTGTAGCATTAGGTAGGAGTAAGGCCACTGCGTTAAGTGACAGAAGCTATAAGGAGAGGAATGGACTGCAATAACTACCCTTGGCCACTTCTTTCTGCCACACAAACTAGCCTTCTACCCTTCAGTGTGGTAGAGGATGCTGCCTATGAAAGATCTACAAATGCAATGAGCTGGTGGCAGGCAATACTGTATGTCCTTCAAGCTGTGCAGTAGACTGTCTGGAGCTGGTATTAATCATAAGGCAGATTCATGAGTTCATATGACATAGGATCCAAAAGTTATGCAAGGCAGGTAACTCACAATAGTGATGGGCTAGGTGAGGAGGCCATCCCAAGGCTCATGATAACACAATGTTAAATGTATGCTGCATTTAACATGCAATTAATCAAACGTCAGTTATTGGGAATGGCTGACAATGATCAGGTAGTTGCTAGTGGGAGATGGTATGTCAAGCCCTTTCCCTGGATGAATTTGTTTTCAGTAGATTTTATAAAGGTGGCTCAACCAAGTTAATGATCTCCTTGCCTGTCCTGCATTTTTTTGTCCTATCTATTGCAGTGGGACCTAATTACAAAAAATGTCTGGAGCAGCATTCTTAAACATAAGTGATATGAACTACACACAATATGTTATCATCATCATCATCATAGCTCAGAAATGCTTGGAGAGCAAGAAATCTCATTGCCTTTGGGCGAAGAAGATAGTGTTCCTTGTAATCCCAATGGGTCTTGGCCTGGAAGTAGAGGAACGTACTTTTCCTGATGCATACTAAGAAATCTGGGATTGATGCTGCCATTACAGGGAGATGGATCATGAATGTGCCAATATAGGTAATCATTTAGGTTATTTGGTTTTTGCTGTCCATGGGGTAGAAGTTGGGGAGGCTGTGGTCCTGTCTTCCCAGTGGATGCCTGACCTGTTTTCTCTGCTGAAGCAACAGAGATCACAGGTACAAAATATCAGCCTCCTCCTCCTTTATTCCTTCATCCACCACCAGCTTGAAAACAAACATTTTCTAGCCAAGCAGCTGCAGAAATCTGCGTGGGAGAGAACAAAGATTGCAGGGAAACTTGAAGGAAAAGGGTGGCTGCGACTGATGGCAGAAATAACACTATGTAGAGGAAATGGTAGGGCACAGATTCTGCTCGCCCACTTGTGGAGACAGATTTTCGGCTCCCAACTCAGCCCCTGTTCTGCTTTTCAATGCTGCCTTGAAATGGATTCTACGAGATAGTTCCCTTTAATCTTCCAGCAACCAAGTACTCGGTGAAGCTTACAGATGCCTGGAGGCAATGGCTTCGAAATGGTTTCCAGCCAGCTGGGCATCTCTCCCCATTCCTGAATGAAATCTCACCAGGACTCTCAGAAGGCCAGGAAAGAAAGGTGTGGGCATTTCAACTTCATGAAGACACGGAGAGAATTTTGGATAGGTTTTTAAATTGCATGGAGATGGAAATGAAGCTGAAATACTGGACTGGATATCTGGAGGCTCCTAAATCAGGGCACCTGGACTTAGTCCAGAGGACATGACTGAAAAGCCTCCAGATATCTTATTTCCTGGATGGCTGAGAAGTGGGCAATTCTTTCCTCGGGCACCTAATGTTTCAAAAGTGACCCAAGTTGGTTTCAGTCGGCTTTCCATGCAGAGGCCACATTTTTACTCTATCAAACTTCTCTAAATGCTCCACTGCTTCAAAATGCACACATGGCAAATATTTATACATAGGCATGTATGATTAACTTAAGAGCCAGCTTCACTTCAATTGTGGCTACGCTGAAGCTTTCATATGTGCTTTTGAACTGAACAACTGAGTTATTGTTTATCTATCTTGACATCTGGCATCTCATAACAGTACGGCTATTGGCTTGTAGGGTCGATAAGTTTACTTTTATTTTGATTGTTTTATATATTTGTATTTTAAATTGTATAACTATATATTCACAGTTTATGCTGCACAGAGAATCCTGGCATAGCAACGGAACAGAGATATGTATTTACAGAATGAATAGAATGCAATGTAGTATACTTGGAACATAGGTAATCCTCGACTTACAATCACAATGGGGACCACAATATCCATTGCTAAGCAAGGCGATTGTGAAGCGAGTCGTGCCTGATTTTACGATCTTTTTTTGCCATTTCCTAAATGAATCATCACAGTTGTTAAGTGAATCATGTGGCTGTTAAGCAAATTCAGCTTCCACATTGACTTTGTCTGTCAGAAGCTGGCTGGAAAAGTTGCAAATGGCCATCGCATGACCCTGGATGCTGCAACTATCATAAATATGGTAAAGGTTTCCCTTGCCACTCATGTCTGACCCTAGGGGGCAGTGCTCATCTCCGTTTCATCACTGAAGAGCCAGCATTTGTCCAAAGACGCTTCTCTGGTCATGTGGCTGGCACAACTATACACTGAGGCGCATGGAACGCTGTTACCTTCCCATCAAAGGTGGTACCTATTTATCTATTTGCATGTTTACATGCTTTCGAACTGCTAGGTTGGCAGGAGCTGGGTCAAGTAACGGGAGGTCACCCCTTTACGGGGAGGCCCTTGGATCTCAAACTCAGGCTGCCGATCTTCCAGCAGACAAGCTCAACATCTTAACCGCTTGGCCATCACTCCCTATCATAGATACGTTCCAGTTGGCAAGTGCCTGAATTCTGATCACATGATCGTGGGGATACTGGAACGGTCATAAGGGCGAAGAACAGTGGCAAGTCACTTTATTCAATGGTAACTTCAAATGGTCGCTAAACAAATGGTTGTAAGAAAAAGACTAACTGTACAACATTTGCGGCCTTTCAGGAAGCCCCTTTCCCCCCATAAGACAGTGCTATCCTTCTTGCTATGAAGATGACTTATGCTAGTTCCAGAAACCATGCGCTTATCACTCCAGAATAGACATGGTTCATGCAATCTTTTTTTTAGAACGGCGGAATTAAATCATTATGCAGCATGGCTGGGCGCAATTGGTGGGATTAAATTCAATTAGATAGAAGGTAGTTAATTAACTGGGGTGGAGGGCAAGTGGCTGGCTCGGTTGTGCCATCTGCTGAAAGAGGGAACTGCCAATCACCAGGTGGTGGAATACTGACATTCAACAGTGATCCAGAATCTGGAGAAGAGCAAAAGAAACAGGGAAACAGCCCAGTTATTAGAATGCAAATGGGAGTGGAGGGATGGTGTGCTACCCATGGGCAAATCTCCGCTCCGAAGTGACAAAAATGCAAGCATTTTTCTCCTTGCCTGGCAGGCACACACAGGCTGGCTGTTAGCATATGGGAGTCTTGAAACTCAAGAGGCACTAATAGCGGGGAAGCACCTGGCACCGGAGGGAGCAGATATTACAAAAGGGCAAGGCCTGGATCTCATTCTCTGTGTTTCAAGGCAGGAATTGCCTTTGCCTCCAGCTGGATGAGCCTTAACAAGATATTCAAGAGCCTGTTAACTAAATTGATCAATGTGGAAGGAGAAGAGGATAATGGGGACCTATGAGAGGCTTGTTAGAAGGTCACTGGAAGCCCCGCTGCTCATTTTTGTGCAGCACCACAAATGCCAGAATGCTGACATCTTCCTGACCCACTTATAAGAGAGGAGTGGCACATTTAGGGTAGAATTTTAGGGCAGATGTCCTGGGTCCTACTCGGCAGAAGGACTAAGAGAGCTACTGCTTGCTTCGAGAATCAGCTTATCCCACATTTTGAAGTTAATGAAGTAATATATATTAGCATTGCAAAGAGAGAGGGTGCAAAACCACGAAATGCAAGCTATTAAACTTAGATGACTGAGTGGGAACATTTTGAGACAGCTCATTTTCCCTCTGGCTCCAGCAAAGGGGGTAATGACTGGGCTTAGAAAGCATTGTCAGGAAAGTGAGAGAACCCATTTTTGCTCCCAACTGAACCCTTCCCTGCCAACATTTCTGCTACCTCCTGTTAGAGTGCTCTCTCTTTCTGTCCAGAAGGCAGACGAAGGGAGGTTCAGGTTTGCATTTTTCCTCTTTAATGTTGGTGCTGTTGCTCGAGTACTAAGAAGGGAGAGAAAGTCAGAAAGAAACAAAGAAGAAACAATAAAGGGATGGAAAATCAGAGCTGAGAACCTCTTCTAGAGTGGGCCTGAAGTCCTAGGAAGACTTATGATGCTGGCCTTGGAAAGGAGACAAAGCACACACTCTGCCTGTTGAAACCATCCATGGCCCTCATGATGTTTTCATGGCTTCAACTATGTTGTTCTTTCAGCTACCAAATTAAAATCAGGGAAAACTTAATCAGCTCCTCATCTGGGGCACTTCAAGGTTGCCTGTATT